>VCJN01001810.1:0-55309 GCA_006384855.1 Tetraselmis striata
GTACACACCTCAGCATGAGACATGCGATGCTGATTAAGCTGGCCGCCGCTACAAGCACTCGTCGCACTGCGATGGTACAAGTACGTATACTCGCGTATCTAAATATATTTAAAAAAAAATAACAGGGATATAATCTGCTACTATTATAGCTTAGGCTCTTCCGAATTAATTTCCTGGTTTAGCTGCCCCCCCCCCCCCCCCCCCCCGGCCCCTCTGAATTTTTGCGGTTTGCGCACTTTGTTTACCAGGGAAGTCCAGTAATGCGTAAAGGACTGCCATGGGACATTTAAGCAGGTTTCACTAGTCTACCGGACCACCGCCTCGTAATTATCATGTTATACCCTGTATTTACCCCTTACTGATCTAATGACCTTCGTCCGTAGTAGCCGTTTCGGACATACTCGTAATAAACTCAAGCATGCGCATATCACACGTCGTGGCGACGCTATGTCCGCGGTGGACTATTTTGCTTTTGGGTCTAGGAGCCCGACAATCTCGTCGCGCCTTGATGATGCTGCGCGATAATAGCGCGATAGCGCGCGGGAGTGGGCGGTGGATGGGGCGCGGCAGTGGGCGGGCGGAACAAATGTTTACATCCGGTTTCGGCCGGGACCGCCACGACTTGTCGTGCCACGGCGGGCTTGCTGCTCGCGGGTGGTGGCAGCGGCTACTACCATGGCGGCCTAGCGGCTGGCCCCACTAGCCTCCCAGCCTGTCTCGTAATTACACTGTAATGGCCCTTAATCGTGATTTTCCCACGGAATGGGCTTGTAATCGCTGTATATACCGTGTAATCGCCACTGGGAAGCTGCAGGTGAGTCGCGTTTGTTTTCCCACTTCGATTACACAGCCACCGCCGCCGCGACAAGTAATCAACACGCATACTGACTTTCGCAGTTGCTGTGTTAGACCTCCGACGTCGACAGTTGACGTCGACGAGGGCAGTAGCACGGAGCCCCCGGCCAAAGCAAGGAGGCCGAGCAGCCCGCCAAGCCGGCGGCTGGGGGGCCGGGGTGGTGCCGGGGCCAAGGCGGGCGGTGGGGCGCTCGGGTCGCGGGCCGGCCGCCGGGCCGCCGTAGCCGCTGCCGCCACCCGCGAGCAGCAGGCCGGCCGCCGAGGCGGTCCCGGTCAAAACCGGATGTAAATAATTTATTCCGCCCGCCCACTGCCGCGCGCCTCGCCGCCCACTGCCGCGCGCCCGCTCACTGGCTGTGCCGCGCGCGCCCTATCGCGGATTAGGCCAGAGCGCAACGAGATTGTCGGGCTTCCAGGGGCATATGGAGTAGTCCTTTCAGGAAGTGATGAGTGTATATATAGCGTCACGATTACGTGTGATATGCGCCTGATGCAGTTCAATACGATCACGTCACGGAATGACTACAGACGAGTGTCATACTACTGGTAATATTACAGGATGAGTACAATGTATTACAGTGTAATTACGAGCCAGGCTGGGAGCCTAGTGCCGCGACCCGAACGGCCCACCGCCCGCCATGGCCCCGGCACCGCCCCGGCCTCGGGCCGACACTCCAGCCGCCGGCTTATGTGCTGGCACAGATCATAAGCCCGACATATAGACGAGGCCATGACCATGCAGTAAAAAACTGAGTTGTCTAGTTAGGGTTTTAGTGTTTTAATCTGCATGCAGAGTGTGCATAGGCAAGGGAGGCAAGTCGCTCGTACGGGTGCGCAACAGTGTCGGAGCGGAGAGGCATGCAAAGCAAAGGAAGCCATGCGCCCGGAGAGGACAGCAGCTCGGCAACAGTCAACAACAACTGAACAACAACCAACATGTGAGCATGCGCGGCGCACGAGGGCACCCGTCATTGGTGGGCTGCTTCGCTTTCTTGGCCGGGGGCCACGGGCCACGGGTCTTGTTAAGTTGTCGCCGGGGAAGGCTTATGTGGCGGCCATCATGCTCTTGATCACGTTGGTGTTGTGCTTGATTATGGCGCCCGCCTTCTGATGTTGCTTCACCAGGCCCACAATGCCGTGGAGCTTTGGCGACGCAGGGGTGCGCGGCAGCGACAGAGCCACGACCCGTTTCACCGCGGCCGGACATGTCGTAGCCGACAAGCGTTGAGCACTTGAGACGTTTGGCTTGCCGTCAAACGTAGGGATTGGGCGGGGGTCTCACTCAACAACTGCGAAATTCAGTATGCGTGTTGATTGCTTGTCGCGGCGGTAGCTGTGTAATCAAGTGCGAAAACAAGTGCGAAAACAAACGCGACTCACCCTCGGCTTCCGATTGCGGCGTCACCTCGCAGACTCCTCCTCGCCCTTGAACACCCTAATGACACTCGTTTGTAGTTATTCCGTGACATACTTGTAATACAGTCCATCAAGCGCATATTACACGTCATCATCACTACGCTATATCCGCGGTGGACTATTCTTGCATCTGACGCTATAAGCCCGACAATCTCGCTGCTCTGGCCTAATCCGCGATAGCGCGCGGCAATGGCGCGCGCAACATGGCCAGTGAGCGGGCGCGCGGAAGTGGGCGGCGAGGCGTGCGGCAGTGGGAATAAATCATTTACATCCGGTTTTGGCCGCCGGGACCGCCATGGCGGCGGGCCTGCTGATTGCCGGTGGCGGCAGCGGCTACTGCTACCACGGCGGCATGGCGGCCGGCCCACGACCGGAACGCCCCACCACCCGCCCTGGCCTCAGCATCGCCCTTGCCCGGGGCCGGCACTCCAGCCGCTGGCTCGGCCTTCTTGGCCGGGGGCTCCGGGCTACTGCCCTCGTCGACGTTGTCGCCGGGGAAGGCTTGCGCCGTGGCGGGCATGTTCTTGACCACGTTGGTGTTGTGCTTGATGATGCCGCCCACCCTCTTCTGCTGATGCTTCAGCATGCCCACAAAACCGTAGAGCTCTGGCGACGCAGCGGTGCCAACGGCAGCGCCACGACCTTGTTGCGTTGAACACTCGATACGTTATGGTAAGGTTCAGGTTACATGTGGGGATGCAAGGCGGGGCGCCAGCGCGCAGCACGGTTGCAACGCGCAGCATGGCACGCAGTAGGCGGTTCACATGGTAGTAGGAAAATGCATATGTACCCGGAACATGTTGCGTTAAGATTTTGACCTATGACCGCCTGCGTTACGGTTTCGACTAAATGGGGGTAGAGGGCGGCACATGGGCCCGGTGGTGGTGGTGGGGAAAGGGGTAACTTGATGTCATGGGGGTTGAGCCCCATTTCATATGCGTGCATCCATGCCGGCTCATGCTCCAGTGTGGTAGTTCCTTATTATTAGTACTTATCCATCGCCTCTGCGCAGGCCGCCCAGTTGGCGGGGGCGGCTGAGCTGCCTGAATTGTTGCCCGGAATGTGCACATTCAGAGGAGTGCACATGCTTTTCCGTCGTCGTGACCGGACATACTGAGCCGGGCGAATGGCACGCGAGCGGCGTCGTACTGTCACGGGCGGTAGGTCGAGTCGATAGACACTCCCTCACAACGCAACGCGCTGTGCGATTGCTTATGTGCGAAAAGCGTTACATCAAAAGGGATGAGCGCAGTGGCACCTCCGGCACCACCTAGGTAGTGCTGGTAGGTTCAGGACTAGGGAGATCTGGAGCTGTCGACGGTTAGCCGGCAACATATATATACGCCAGCCGCCGCCACTCTAGAAAATTGCGGAACTGCTAGAATGTCCAGCGCATCGTGCTATGTATATATAGCAGCGACAGCCGGCAGAAGGGTTTTACGAGTAGCGACACGAATTGCCCGCCCCACTCGGCATGTCTCAACAATGAAAACATTTCCCTGAATGAAAAAGCCCCCCGCCCCCCCCCCCCCCCCCCCGCCCCCCCCCCGATTTTTCGGGACATCGGCAGCTAAACCAGCGTATTACTGTAGTTCGGAAGAGAGCTTGATGGACGTACCCTGACTGCTGCTGCAACTGTATGTATGGGCGGGAAAAACTACAGCAATTTAGTATCGCGCAAAGTCGTGCACCTGACGTACTTGTAGGTGCAGTTATTTTCTAAATTTGATGGTTGCAACTACAGCAAGTACCAATACCCGCGACGGCTATTAAGGCGTACTAGCGCGCCATTTTGTCGTAGGAGTAGCGCCTACATTTATAGCCCTATGTAGCGCGACTGAAGTGAGGAAATTGTTGGACCCAAGGTACCCCGGTACCCTGAATCCGCATTTTTTCCTCTGTGAAATCTGCATTTTCCAGTGAAGTGCTAGCTGCCGTACATGTGCCTAAGATGTGCGACACCCATTTGCTACCAAAGTACGGCACTTAGACTTCTTTGCCAGATTGCCTTCTTGATGGAGCGGTGTCTGCCCTAGTCGGCACCTAGCCGGCTGGTATAAACTGTCAGCCTCGGCTCCTGTAAATTCAGTCAACTGCTCTTCCCAGAAAATCCCGACTCACCTACTCTCTCCAGTGACAGTTCCACTCAGCCATATCACTACGGCGACAGCGACTACCTTTCGTCCATCGCCCAAGGCTCATAGCGGCCCTTTGCGTTTCCAGTTTGCATCTTGCTTGCTGGCACTCGACGTGATTCGGCGCGTGCACGCCGACTCTCGCCCACTCTCCCCCAAGCAGTGACAGTGCCACTCGGCCATCACTTCGACAATCTCCCTCCGACAGGTTTTGGGCCCTCTCCTTTGGTTCGACGCCTTGTCCCGTGCTCGACGCCTGCCAAAGGCTTCAACTTGCGTGTATCTCGACCCTCGACAGGTTTCGACGGTCGACGGCGACGTGCGACGAGACTTTCTTCCCACCCCCCCACCCCTACAGTTATACATCTTCCAGCACAAGTGCGCCATCCTTCTACAATGTCTACCAGCACCACCACTGGCATGATGAACCACCCCCTAGCCAATTTGGCTCGGCAGAGTGCGATCAAGACGGGCCATGGCAGCACTCCACCACCACCTAACTTCCGTGATGATACCAGTTCTGACGACGCCTTCAGCTTGGACGGTGCATCGGACAGTGACGTACTCGTGTGACATTCAGCATATCAAGCCGGCTGCAGTGAAGCCGACACTCGACCTCATGAACGTCCCCATCTGGGACAACACCATCTCAACGCGGGACAACGCTCAAGCCATCAAGATCTCTCTCGGCAGCGCGGGCTACTTGGACACCACCCCCAAGGGCAAAGCCACCGTCAGGAACAAATGATTCTCGTGGCAGCCCTGCGCCACGCAACAACGAATTATCCCATGGCAGTGGCCATCGTCAACATCATCAGCATGGACTCCAGGAAGTGTGGACATGCAGCCTGGAAGGCCCTTCTTATTGAGCTCCAGGGCTCGGCCATGGAGGAGCGCAAGGGCTTGGAGGAGGAGATCACAACATGCCAGCTCCCGAATGAGCCAGTTCAGGTGTATGCTCGGCGCTACCAGAACGTCTAGAATCTGTTGAACAAGGCACATGGATGGCCAGTGGACCTTCGAGTAGGTGGCCACCAACTACCTCATCCCAGGACTTCGCCCTGACTACGATCATATCGTCGACACCACCATCTCGGCGGCCACTGTCAATAACGAGAAGCCGGCAACCATCATCATCGCCGGACAGAACATGGAGGCGCGCAAGTGTCAGCGTCAGCAACGCGGCCGCGCGTGCCCGCCAAACCTCATTTCCTACAACCCCAAGGACAAGCAGTACGCCACCAGGCCCAGCGTCGTCTGCAAAAGGTGTGACCGTCCGGGCCATACCCATCAGCGGTGTGTGGCCAAGCGCCATGCCAACGGCCTGCGTATCCTAGGTGACACTACGCCGACCGGCGCCATGAACGACCCTCGCTATGACGGCCGTCATCGCGAGCTTGCGGAGCGTCGCGTCAACACCAGATATGGCCACAACCCGCGCGACAACTACAACCATCAGGCGCCGCTAGGTCAGCATTCCTACAACAACAACCGCACTAATCAGGACAGGCTCAAGCGGAAGCAACGTTGGACCAACCAGGGCGGCAACGACGGCATGCATCGCCATCAGCAGCCGGTCGGCTTCGTCTCTTTGGCCGGACATCATAACCAGGGGCATCAGCAAGCCAACGACAACTCCAACCAGCGGCCGACGGGACACCGGGAGGCCTACCCGTTCGTGGATGTGTCCCTGTCGGCACAGCACCACAACAGCCTGCCCATCATGCTCACATGCACCACCGCAACCCCAGGAGGGGCGGCCACCGGAGCGCAGGAGGGGGAGGGGAAGGACGACGCGGAGGATGACTTACATGACCCCTGGCACGTCCCCTACTCCGACTCTGATGACGACTTCGAGTCCCCGTTCTCACACCCATGGCGTGTCCACCACTTCACCCCGACACCTTGGCGATCCTCATTACCCCCGACATTCCCTCCCGCTGGAACATTTATTCCCAGCCTTACCCCCTCGACCCCCCCCCCCCCCCCCATCCACCTATACGACATCAATTGGCAGCCCCCTCAACCCGTCCCCGCTCCAGCCCAACCCCTATGCCTCACCTCACCCACATTCCCGGCCCCAGCGGCGTTGGCCTCCCACGTCCTTCATGCGGAGCAGGGCGCCCTGCGTGGCGACCCGCCACCAACGCTACCGCTCCTCACCGCTGCACCGGTCTTCCAGCTGCCAATCTCTCTGGTCATCGACCATCTCTTTTCGCCGTGCCATGGCCCATCAACATCTGAGGTAGAGGCTCTGGTAGAATACGGCTTCACCATCCACAAGATCAACGGAGCCGACCCATCAACCGCGGCTCGTATTATGTGGACACATCGCCTACATGTCATCGGCAACAAGGTAAGTACCCGGACCGTCTGCCTCTATCAACATTTCAGGACTGCCATGCCAGGACCCCCATGAGCGTCAACGACATCACCATCACGGAACTAGAGCACCTGCGCCCGGTCACTCTCATCGTGTCAGGCCCACCGTGTCAACCATGGTCACGCGCGGGCTCACGCCTTGGCTGGCAAGACCATCGCTCTCGGGCCTTTGCTTCCGTCATCGGTTTCATCCGTTTCTACCTGATTACACAGCCCACACCAGTGCCCTATATTGTGGAAAATGTTCCGGGCGCACTGGACTTCCCTGAAATACTCTCCTCCCTTGGAACCGGCAACATCATGCGCGCAACCGCATGCGGCTCAGCAGCTCACCGCGACACCCTCATGTGGATCAATATCGCTCCGCAACCAGAGATCCAGAACTACGTCAACAATATCGACGCCATCGAGCTCACTGACCCCGGCCCCTGCCCGTGGGACCTCTGCCTATCCGAGTTCCCCCACTTTACTCCAGTGGTGACAACCGACTACTTTCCAAAGTTCGTCGCCCGCCCCGGCTCATACGCCTTTCGCATGCAGACAAACGGCCAGCCGGGCGCTGGCATGGTCTACGAACATGAAGGCCCCTGGTGATGGGCGGACAACGGCAGATGGTGCGAACCCCTGCAGCTCTACGCGCTCGCGCCATGGGCCTCACCTTGGATGATCTGCCCACATCTCACCTTTCCGAGGCGACACTGCGCAACCTTGGCGGAGTCATCGATCTCAACGTCATGCGCAACTACATCAAAGCTGTCTTGGGCGCCGCCACTGCCCCACCGGTCATCACTGTCTGCCACACATCGCACGGCACCTTCATCAACCGCGACGGGGAGGCATGGGTGCTCATCGACTCAGGGGCATCCTCTCACGTCAACGCCCACCGCGCCGATTACATCTACTACATGAATATTCATGCAGCGGAGCAATTTCTGGTGGGTGGTTTCGGGCAACCGGCAATCGGCATCGGCACCACATTGGCACCAACACCGGACATCACCGGCATGCCACATACCATTGTGGCAGGAGATTGTTACCATACTCCCAACATCACCTCCAGTGTCGGCCTCACCAATATCAGCCGCCTCCTCAGCACCCATCAACTCAGCAAGCATGGCGACTCCTTCTACTTCAGCCGCCTCCTCAACAACATGATCACCCCGGATGGCGCAGTCATCCACCTTCAGCCCTACCCCGGCACCACAGGCCTATACGGCATCAAGCTCCTTCCCATCCGCGATCCCTCTCATGGGGTCACGGCGCTGCCATCTCCGACGGCTTCCTACTCCCTGTTGCATCTTCGACTTGGTCATCGCTGCGCACACCACATGGCACGCACCCAACAGCACGCCATCGGCTTCCCGAAACTCGGCTTAGCACCAGAGACCATCTGCCCAACATGCATCTAGGCTAAGTCGCACCAGCAGTCGGCGGTCAACCGGCAGCCCTCCCCACGCGCAACAGCGCCATACGTGCTCGTGGTCATCGACGACTGGAAGGGACCGTGCCCGACGGTCACTGGAGCGCAGCATGTCTTCGGCGCAGTGGATTCCTACACTGGCGTGCGTGAAGGTCGCAATCACTATGCGCACCAAGGACGAGGTCGTCTGAGCCGTCCATCAACTTCATGCGCGGCAGTGCTCGGCATGGGTCACGCCATCCAACGCATATATACGTGCCGATCTCATCGCGGTTTACATACCGGCTCTCCGTTTCGTCAAGCATGCGCCGACCTCAACATCGCGCTAGAGTTTACCGCGTCTCACTCTCATCATCAGGCAGGCCTGGCGGAGCGCTCTTTCCGCACCATCGGTGAGTGTGCCCAAGCCATGCTCCTCCAAGCCGGTCTCGACCGCACCTTTTGGAAATGGGCGTCTCTTCACGCCGTCTATCGTTGTAACCTCCAATGGAGCTCGTCCGTCAACGCCATACCCCACACTGTTGATGACCGGCCGCAAGCCCGACCTCACCGACCTGCGTGTCTTCGGCTGCGTGGCCTGGGTCAACATCCCTGTGACTATGAGGGCAGCCAAGGGCAAAATGACACCTAAATCCTGGCCGAGCATCTATGTTGGCCACCATGAGGACTCCGCTGGCTACCGCATCTACAACCCAGCTACCCGGCGCGAAACATTGACACGCGATGTCATCTTTGACGAGGTAACACGACCCTTCTCCAGCACACCGGCTCTCTTTATGCCAGTCTTCCAGTTCCCCGACGATGACCACATGTTGGACGAGCCGCAACCCTTGGACCAACTGGAGGGCCCCCAAGCACCGCCACCCATGCCACCATCAGCGGCGCTTGCCTCGGCACAGGAGGGGCCCCCACCTCCGCGTCACAACGAGCCGTATCTTCCGCGTCACCATGAGGGGGACGCCACAGCACTACCAGCTCCTCACTTCAGCGGATCGGCGCAGCTGCCTTCCCCTTATATCGACCACAGCGACTACCACCCCACGCTAGTGGCATCCGCCATCGCGGAGGTTGCGCGCCCCTACTCAGCGCAGATGGAAGCCCTCGCCCTACCAGCACCCACTGTCCGCGTGTCCAAGGCGCCGCGGAACTACAAGGAGGCCATCTCCAGCAATCACCCCGATGACTGGAAACAGTCCATGGACCGTGAGATCGACTCTATCACCAAGATGGAGACTTTTGTTTGGATCAGCGTCCCTGAGCTTCGACGCAACAACCCGTCAGCGATCATCATACAGACGGTGTTGTGCGCAGCGTCCCTACCAACCCGCCATGTGCGGGTCCCGGCGCGAGCCGGGCACTGTGGGAGGGAGCGTGAAGCACGGAGAGTGGTTGGTTACAAAGAAGTGACCAGGCCCGCCTGGGCGCCGCACGCATCTAGGCCGGCGTTGCGGTGCCTGGTGCGCGCGCGCAGTGCTAGTGCGGACAATCAATGAGTATATGTGCTAAAGTACTAAGGTATACCCTAGCTACACTGTACATAAGCAGTAGTGTACCAACACTGATGTCAACACCCCCCTCAATGTCGCCAGGGGTCCGGTTGCCGACGCTAGTTGCTAGCCTAGAGAGGTAGCCTGCCATGCCCTTATCTTGGCGTGGATCGGGGGCTGGCCCTCAAGGAAGTAAAACTGCGTGGGATGTAGTCGGACGGACGGTGGCGAGCGAAGCAGGCTTGCGTCGAGTGACGCTTCTCCGGAAATGTGGAGCTCCCGCATGCCTTTGGGCCGCTGGTGTGCCGAGCTTGGCCAGGAGAAGAGTTGCAGGCGGCAGTCGCTAGCCTAGAGAGGCATCCCGCCATGCCCTGATCTTGGCGTGGGTCGGGGTTGGCCCTCTAGGGAGTCTGACTGCGCGGGCTGTCGAGCGGACTAAAGTCGCGGCTGACCCCTTCTCCTCGGCGCTGGTGTGCCGAGGTTCGCATACTATTTTCCCGTTGGTCGAGCCGAGCGTGCACAGAAGCGACAGAAGTGTACCTGGCTGCGCGCAGCGGCGCGGTAGCTGGCGTGGGTTGGCAGGCGACGCCCATGCTGTTGCCATGTTGCCGTTTGTTCGTGGTGCTGAGGCTCCCAGGGGTCCGAGAGTAGATATGCGGATTTCTGACTGGTCGACGAGCGTTGCCCAAATTAGTCTCGATCGGCCGAGCCGAGAAACTGTGAGTTTGGGCGGAACTGAAATACGCGGCTATCGCTGGCGTCTTGGTAGTTGGCGAGCCCGTAAATGGCGGTCGCTGGCGTCATGGTAGCCAACTTCCGGGTGTGCGCTTATTTCGCTGAAGGTGCGCGAACCTTGAGGAGACATTGCGCCGCGAGTGCGACGTGAAGTCGTTGTTTGAGTGTTGAGACCCCTGCTGGGTGCGGTGATCTCAGTTTTACGTCCTGGCGTTCCGCCCAGACGGACTTCCTGATAGATCTAGCGTCAGACAACTCTCCCACTACTCTCCCTAGTAGAGGGCCCATAACCTGTTGTGCGCAGCGTCCCTACCAACCCGCCATGTGCGGGTCCCGGCGCGAGCCGGGCACTGTGGGAGGGAGCGTGAAGCACGGAGAGTGGCTGGTTACAGAGAAGTGACCAGGCCCGCCTGGGCGCCGCATGCATCTAGGCCGGCGTTGCGGTGCCTGGTGCGCGCGCGCAGTGCTAGTGCGGACAATCAGTGAGGATATGTACTAAAGTACTAAGGTATACCCTAGCTACATTGTACATCAATAGTAGTGTACCAACACTGATGTCAACAGACGGCGTGGACCTTCGCGGAGAAACACGACAAGGATGGCAACCTCGTCAAGCGCAAGGCCAGAGTGGTCGTCCGCGGCGATCAACTCACCGCCGGCGAGAACTATGATGACACCAAGACCTATGCCCCAGTCGTGAGCTTCATCGCCTTGCGCACCACTATTGCTGTCGCAGTTCATCTCGACTGGGAGCTAAACCAGTTCGACGTCACCTGTGCCTTCCTCAACGCTAACCTCGATGAAGATGTCTACGTCTACCCCCCCCCCCCCCCCCCCCCCCCCCCCCGGCTACAACCGCAAGCAAGGACCAGGCTTGGAAACGCGTTAAGGCACTCTACGGCCTGCCGCAGGCACCCAAGGCATGGTTTCTGAGCTTTTCTTCCTTTCTTTGTGACTTCGGCTTCGTCAGATCCGAGTGCGATCCCGGCGTATGGACGCTGCTTGCCGCCGATGGATCCCGTTGCCTGCTGCCCATCCTATGCGTCTACGTTGATGACATCATGCTGGCTACCTCCCCATCGTCCAACATCTAGGAGCGTTTTCAGACTTCTCTCTTCACTACGTTTGATGCAAACACTGACGGCCTATGCACTTGGCTTCTTGGCATGGCCATTGACCGCAAGCCGGGAGGCGTGATCCACCTCCATCAGGAGAAATACATCAACAACATCTTGACTACCTTCAACATGACGTAGTGCAAGCCTCACCGCCTGCCATGCACGCCGGATACCGCCTTTCATGACCCTACATGCGCGCCTCTCGACACCAAACTCTTCCCCTATCCCAATCTTGTTGGCAGCCTTATCTGGCTGGTTGTGGCATCGCGTCCGGATATTGCTTACGTGGTCGGCCGACTGTGCGCCTACATGGCGTCCCCCACCGATCGAGCGTCACTAGCAGATCGCCATCTCGGTGCTGCGCTACCTCAAGGGCACCCCCAGCCATGGCCTCATTTCCCGGAAGCAATTGGACAACGGAGCACCTGACTTCATCTTCTTTGTGGACGCTGACTGGGCGACCTTCGTGCCCAAACGCCGCTCCACTAGCGGTTATCTTGCCATGGTGCACGGCACCCCAGTCGCCTACCGCACGCAGGTTCAGAAGAGCGTGGCCCTGTCTACTGCCGAGGCGGAGTTCGTGGCGCTCTGCATGGCCTGCGCAAATGCCTTGCATTTATTCGCATTCTTCTGCGCCAGCTCAGCTACCCCACCACTGACCCAATGCGGGTATGCGAGGACAACTAGGCGTGCATCGTTCAGGTGAAGCATGGTATGATTACATGCGCGAAACGCCAAATTGACCTCAAGTCTCAGTATGCGGCCCAACTATGCCAAGACGGCATGATCGACATGCACTACACGCCTACCACATA
Source organism: Tetraselmis striata (assembly GCA_006384855.1). Taxonomy (NCBI): domain Eukaryota; kingdom Viridiplantae; phylum Chlorophyta; class Chlorodendrophyceae; order Chlorodendrales; family Chlorodendraceae; genus Tetraselmis; species Tetraselmis striata. The sequence continues at coordinate 12,364 of VCJN01001810.1, forward strand.
CCACCTGGCCGACTTCTTCACTAAGGCGCTGCCACTGACTACCTTTCTTCATTTCCGCGCTTTCCTGATGGGGTCATCCGAGGAGCCTTCCGTTGCGCCTCTGCCGCCATCAGTCCTGCACCCGCGGGATTCCACCACTCGTCGAAACGGGGTTCGCCTAACCGCGCCTAACACGGTACTTGTACTGTATCCGTACTCAATTTTACTGTACGATTACTGTATTCCGTATCACCCCGCGCCTTACCGCGCCTTACCGCGCCTATATCCTCTTTCAGTCAGCTTATCTCGGCGGTGGTCGCGAGTACCCGCGCCGCCATGACTGCCATAGCAGTACCCGTACGCAAATGGTACGTGATATGACGGCGTACCAGTACCGGAACTGCCCTTTTTGTAATTCACACCAGTACCAGTACCAGTACCAAGCCGCTTTTAGGCGGCTTGCTGTGTTGATTTTCTAATTCTGGGGAACTGCCCTTTTTGTAATTCACACCAATACCGGGATATCGTGCATGAACTAGTTATGCACTGCTGTCGCACACTGCACACTGCGCACTGCAGCGCACACTGTCGCACACTGCACACTGCACACTGTTGCACACTGCGGCGCACACTGTCGCACACTGCACACTGCGCTAGTACTGCTGTACTATAATAGAATCATTTATGCGGGCCGCGCGCACCGCGTCCATCACACAGCAAACTTCCTCACCCACCCCGAGCTGCACATAGCGCGCTTGCCCCCAGTGCGCGCGGCTACTGCGCATCACGCCCCCCGGAGCGCAAACCTTACCCCATGGGTACACATTACTGGCGGTTGTCGGGCAGGTGGTCAACATCGGCTGTGCACTCGGCCGCATCAGGTACGGACGCCGCCCTTTTTGCCCCACTCACTCACTGCAGCCCACCCACGCCAAACATAATCGGAGACATCTCGGCACCGATCCCACCCGACACGCACCCGATATCGCTAGAGGGAGGGGAAGCTGAGGTCGTTGCCGTGGCGGATTTTTGAGTTCCTCTGTTGTTCTCTCGCATCGTCCGTTGATGCTACAGCGAGTTGGAGGCTGAAAACCCTTCGCGCCGACGCAGCGCCCCAACGATATGGCGCGACGCGAGAACTGCGCTCGGTGCGTTCTGGCCGTTTCGGCCACCAGCCCGCCGCCTCCGAATTCTGCCGGAAGTGTGGCAAGTCCACCACAGTAGATGGCCTACCAGTGGTACGCGAGGAGGCGTTGGTCTCGGCGGTGACCGAGGCGATGTACGACCGCATGAACGGCCACGGCCACCACATGGAGCTGCCAACTGGCTACTCAGTGGGCCCAAGTGATCCAAAGGCGTGGCCCTTCCTCACTGCCTTCGATGATCCCAAAGTATACGCAATGCGCGAGCTGCATGCGCTGTGCGAGGCGCATTTTATGGACCCGATGGACGATAGCGATGCTCTGCGCGATGTGATGGGCTAGGATTCAGAGCACCAATCCCGCCACCGCTTCCCATAGAGACGGGTGGCTATGTATTCCGGTGGGAGGCGCTGCCGGGCAAGAGCGAGGCAGACAAGCTGGAACAGTAGGCGCTCCGAACTGTGCGCTCAGAGCGTGCGCGTGAGTTGGGTGAGCGCGCTCGGAAGTTGCGCGCTACGGAGTGGCAGGAGCGCATGGAGCGAGAGTGAGCGGGTATCTCAGACAACACCAGCGAAGGCGACTATTCAGCGCCCCGCACATCGGCGCAGTTCTGAAAGCTACGACAGCATTGACAGGTGGGATGCGGTAAAGTGCGGGCCATATGAAAAGAAGTACTTCATGCAGAGGAGGGCGGGGCGCGAAGCAACGATGGAGGCGGGAGGCGAGGCGTTCAGCATCGGTGAGGGGCGCTGAGGGCAGCGGTGAGCCGAGCACCTGCCGCTCATGTGACATAGCTGTCTATGGCAAATCCAGTAAGGGCGAGAAGGGGAAGGGACACGCTCACTAGATGTAATTAATGCATTCACATCTTCCTTCGCTTCGTCGCCGCTTTCTCTGCCATCTCTGCCTTCACGGCACACGCCTTTGCCTTGGGCAGGTGGGGCTGTGCACGATGGGCTGGTCCATGCATGTCACGGTGGTGCGCGATCAAGGTGCTGCGCGTCGTGACTTGGCCAGTCCTGGAGAGCATCACCTTGCCGGACTTGAGCAGGTGCTGGGGCTGTTGGTTGCTGCCGTTGCGGAAGCCCTGCTTGATCTCCATGTTTGCAGTGCTCCATGCACTGAGCACTCAATGCGTCAAGGTTGCCATGCAGTTCCATCCATCGGGAAATTGCCGTCATGCAACTTATTCATGCACGGAGTGATGTCCTTTGCTGCCGCGATGTTCATGAAGGCTGCGAAGAATACCTCCGTAGCTGCCCGTAGCTTGTAGGTCAAGGTAACTTATTTCGTTGTCGCTGAGCGCCACCTCAAAAACAGCGCGACGACTTCGCCTCCCGTTGTGTTTGCAGTTGGAGATGCGTGCTATCAACGCCTATGAGCACTGGACTGTGGGAGGGCCCGATCAACACTGTCTTCCAGCAGGACTTTGTCTTCCCGCCCAGGATTGTGCATGGCAGACTTGTCACATATACATGGACAGAGGCCAGCAGCACTGCTGGCAGGGGGCGGCGGCAAAGGGCCGCCGGTGACGCTGTGCCGAGGCAGATGATCAGGTGATGGGCCACCTGTGTGATATATTATTGCTGAAGCATCTTACATGTTGTTGTTGCTTTGCTGCACTTTGCGCTGATGCTCATAGTGCAGCCCGGCACGGGTGGTGCTCCTACTTGAAGCACTCTCATGCCTACGACATCGCCGCCCTCGATGAGGATGATGGCGGTGTTGATGCCATGCAGTAGTAGCATATACGTAGCAACCGTGGCGTGTGTGAATTGAGCATATCCATATGTTGCGGGAGCAGTTGCGTAGTATGGCAGGCGCATGATACATATAGGCGTCGGTTGGGTCTGGGGTTTCCAAATGTAATGTTAAGCAATACTATCTTACGAAACATGGCCAATCTGCATTATGCTTGCACATATTGCGCGCATGCCTGCTTCACTAATTTTCCTGACACACTCACAACATTTTTTTTTGATACTGACAACATGGGTCAATGTGACGCATGGATGCCGCGGTGTACTGCAGTATCGTCGCGAGCAAGCATTGTCAACCGATGTTGACACAAAAGTTTGCATTTGTCTTTGCCGTTATACACATCTGTACTTTTGTGAATTTCATGTCATTTGTGGTATGTATGTTGATTTGCATGTAATCTGTTCAGCAATAAGATTAATGTGAAACGCGTTGTGCATTACATACAATAGCAGATGCATCGTAGTGTCATTGATTATGTTATTGTGACGCCCCGGGTACCAAGGTACCATTACTACTCGAGACTGATGCAATGATATAAAGTACGTGATGAGCCACCAGCCGCGCGCGCACTTTCACTCTTCGGCACTTCCTCTTCGCCTATTTATGCTGACCGCTTCGCATGAAGAGCATATCGCCCTGCTCGCCCCCCGTGCCACCATGGCCTCCGTCAGCACCTTCCATGCCGCTGCCGGGACGGATGACGCGTCGTGGGAAGATATCATGCTGCCGAGAGGAGCACACGAGCCCCCGCCTGTCCCGCGCGGCCCGCCCCTGCGCTACTACCTCACGACAGTCAGCGCCGATGACACGTCGAGCGTTTTTGACTGGTCAAGCTGAACGGCCCGTCTGCCCACCCTAATTGACCGTGGAGGAGGAGCAAGCTGCCTTGCTTAAATCGATGAAGCCGACGCATGCAGCAAGGGTTCTTTGCATCCCTAGTGCAAAGGTGCGCTTGCCGGCCGGTTTACCTGCTCATCGTGTAGCTAGCTGCTGACGTTGTCGCTGCCCGAGTGTCGGCGACTAAGTGTTTTTTCTTTCATCACTACCGCAGTCCGGAATCGACCAGAACGGCGCTCCGGTGCAAGACTTGTCTACCGGCTACAGCCCCCCTCCCCCGCTCGCTCGACGAGCTCATGTTCCCCGTGCGGCTAGATCCCCGGCGCTTCAGGACGCTACTGCGAGGATGCAGGCTGGACGCCAGAGGAAGCAAGCGCAACGGGAGCGCGCGGCGGCATCATGCCAGCCCCGTCAAACAAGCTCCCTAGCCGCGGGGCGCAGCAGATGGCAGCAGCTGCCATGAATAGCATGCCCCAGAAGTAGCTGCGGGCAATAAGGGGCAGTCAGCACCCGAGCCGACAGCGGGCATAACACCACGTGCCGGCGCCAGGAAGAGGCCGGCGGCAGCGGAGCCAGCCGGCCGCAGGCCAGGGGGGGCGGGCACGGGCCGGGGGCGGTAGTAGACCCATTGTAATTAAATTTCTAGTATTTCCCTAATACTTTATGCAGTTGCCGACCCCTCCGCCATAAATCCGAAAATGTCCGGTGCCTTGACGTTAAATTTGCCAGCTAGGAGTAGGCGCGCCCATGTCCGCTTAACCACACCCCGAAGCTCGACGCTCATTGGCCGCTGATCCAGCCTGGCACCTCACCTTTATTAAATCACAAAACCAACCGTGACTACCGTGTAATGCATTTTTGCAGCCTTTGTTGTGTATCGACCAGTACCCTACTTCCCCGCCTGCTCGTCATCATCACTCGTCATCACGCGGGTACAGGTATCTTCCGCGCGTACTCGTGAGGAGGCGCGCGCCTAATAGCAGATATGAAGGGCGGCGATTCCCGTAAAGTACAGTGACTCGTGTACTCGTCTCGTACTTTGTGCACTCGTGACTACCGAGTACCCGCTACTCGCTATAGTACTTTGATGCAGGGCTCCGCTGCCGTACTCATCCTTCCCGCCAAGTTTTTAAGTACTGTGACGCCTAACGTTAGGCGCGATATATACAGGCGACTACTCGCGCCTGGTAGTCGTTAAGCGCGGTTAGGCGGACCCCGTTTCGACGAGTGACAAGATGAGGAGGGGTGTTGGACCCAGGGTACCCCGGTACCATGAATCCGCATTTTTCTCTATGTGAAATCCGCATTTTCCAGTGAAGTGCGGGCTGCCGCACATGCTGTGTCTAAGATGTACGACACCCATATGCTACAAGAGTACGGCACTTAGACTTCTTTGCCAGATTGCCTTATTTGATGGAGCGGTGTCTGCCCTAGCTAGTCGACACCTAGCCGGCTGGTATAAACTGTCAGCCTCGGCTCCTGTAAATTCAGTCAACTGCCCTTCCCAGAAAATCCCGACTCACCTACTCTCTCCAGTGACACTGCCACTCAGCCATCACTACGGCGACAACGACTACCTTTCGTCCATCTATCGCCCACGGCTCACATCAGCCCTTTGCGTTCCCGGTTTGCATCTTGCTTGCTGGCACTCGACGTGATTCGACGCGTGCACGCCGACTCTCACCGACTCTCCCCCCATCAGTGACATTGCCACTCGGCCATCACTTCGACAATCTCCCTCCGACAGATATGTCATATATGCTGGTATTGAACTATTGTTTTGATCACCCTACGGGTGCAAAAGATAGCGACTATATGGTAGCATTCGAATACATTTGATTTCCGCCAGTGTAGGCCGCCGCCGGCCGTCGACCAAAACCGGTATGGCGAAGCTGGAGGGCATACGAGTACCAACTTCGTAGCGAGGCTGCTGACCTGTCAGCGCCGTCCCGGAACGGCAAGCGTGGTCCCCGGATGCGCGTAGTCGTTGAGACCAAGATAGTGATGAGGTTAAATTATATTTGTGCCGGGATTACACATTCTTTTTCATCCCGCATGCACTAATGCACTGTACCCGATGCCGTTATCTCCGCGTTGTACAAGTAACGTACGTCTGCTGGGTGCCCTGTGGCATCAGGTGATGTGCCGTATTATAAATAATCCGGTAGAGGATCTTTCTGATTGTTTTGTTTTTCGTAGCGACTAGTGATTTCCTGATAGCGACTATCGCCTTCTGCTGCTAGCTCATGTGATTTATCCGGTACGGGATTAGCACCGGTACTGCCGTATATCGTTGATGACACTGATTAGTAATCCACCTCATGTATCTGTAGCAGAAAAGGAATGGAGAAACACCAGGTTGCCGTGTGTGTATACTTGTATCCTTTAGCGGTGGATTTGGTTTTATTGGCCTTTTGGGGGGGGGGGGGGGGGGGGGGGGTTTACTGGCCTCTTTTGGAAGTACACACTACTAGTACCTGTTTACCACCCTGTACAGTGCTGATACGTTTTACTACTGTAAGCAGGTACCTGAAGGGGTGGGGGGGGGGGGGGGGGGGGGGGTGCTGGGCTGGTTTTTTCCCGCCCCTGGGACAGGACAGGGCGGGTTTATCAGCGACACACAATATAACTACAGTACCAGTACTCGCATCACTCATCCATCCCACCTTATGCGGGCTGCGAGGAAGGTTGAAACAAACAAGGGCAAACAGCCGGCACCTGCTCCTGCTCCCATCTTCGTAGCGGCAGTGCATGCGCTTGCTGCTCCTTACAAGACCGCTCCTGCCAAGGCACTTGGCCAGGGGGCTGGCAGAGCTGGTCCCTCTTCCGTGCGCATGCATGTGCCTGCCGCAACTGCCAAGACAACTAAAAAATATGCTGCCCGCAAGACTGTTGCTCCAGCTAGCGAAGTACTTGGCAAGGGAGATGGCGGAGCTTGTCCCTCTGCAAAGTCGGTTGAAGAGCATGGCGATTGAGAGGAAGATGGGGGCTCCGACGATGAGGGGCCCTTGCGGCCTTGAGCGCGGCCTAGGATCAAGCGCTGCAACGGAGAGAAACTCACTGCCATGAGCGCTTCGCAAAAGCGTGATGTGCTAAGCTACTATGAGGCATTCCCCTTGGGGGATAGGCCCACTCAGAGCGATGTGGCTGTATATATGGGCCAAAGAGGAATTTGATCTCAACATACAACTCTCGCGAGCTCTCATCAACAAGATACTCAAGCATCGCTATATGTCACCATTGCGGCCGCTGATGGGCACGTCGACCAAAAGCGCAAGCGGCCCCCTTCAGAGAACTACCAACACAAGCTTGAGGAGGCACTGCTACAGTTTGTGCAGCACTATGATGCCAAGCATGGAGGCAAGGTTGGCCTGTGAGACGAGATTATGCGTCTAGAGGTGATGGCCAGAGTCCTATACACATGTTTTGCACTCGTGCATGCACAACATTTCCAATTCTTAATTAAACGTGCATATGTTACACATGCCAAGCACCTCACCGAGAAGCTCGGCATTTCCTCTGATCCAAGCAAGTTCAATTTCTCTTTCAAATGGATTGGCAATTGGAAGCGTAAGAACAACATCCATCACGTCAAACTGCACGGCGAGGGCGAGGGCGCAGACCGGGCGAGTGTGGAGATTGTGCGAAAGGAGCTACCATCTGTCATGATGGCTGATATTCCAATTCACAAGATATATAAATTTGATGAAACTGGCCTCATGTTCCGCATGCTACTGACTGTTGGCAACGTGCAAGGCGCAGCGAAGGGCCGCAAGGGCGGCAAGCTTGAGAAGGACCGTTTCACCGCGGGATTGTTCTGGAACGCGGATGGGTCGGACTGCTTCAAGCATGTGTTCATTGGGAAGGCTAAGAAGCCGCACTGCTCTAGAAAACACTGGCACCCGGACAAAATTGGCGGCATGTATTCAGCAACGACTCATCCTGGGTGGATGGCCGGATTTGATAAGAGGTGCTGTCGAGGTTCAATAACCGCTATTGCTATGATCATAGTGGGAAAGCCGCTGAGCCAATATACTTGCTAACTCACAACGGTCTTGACATATCACTCCCGTTGGTTCCAGGCCGTGGAGTTCTAGGCATTTGAGAGGTTTCCGCTAGGACTACCTCATTGTTATTTTCTTCATGCCGAACATCACCTCCCATGTCAAGCCGCTCGATGCTTGGTGCATCCATACCGCAAAGGCTTTGTACTGCAAGCGGCCCATGACATGGATCCTAGATCAACTTCACAACACTCCCGAGGGCGAGACACCCATGTTGCGCGGCACCATCCGGCAAGCCATTCCATGGTTTGTGGCGGCGCTCAAGGATGTCTTGGATGCTTCTGTCCGCAATTACTTCCGGGTCGTTGTCAAGATCACCGAGCAAATGGAGGATTTGCGCACCGGAGTTCGGCGGAACGATTGTGTTGCGGCGGATGAGCAGGAAGGCACCGGACGATCTATGCCTGCAACTATCATCGACAAGCTGGCGGCAAGGTTGTTTGATCACAACACTTCCCGCGGTAACCCGTACGATATTGCGAAAACTACCCGAACATAAGATCCGATATGCTGTTCGCTCTGTTAGTACCATGTGCACCTGCGGCAACGCGACGCGCACATCGCGCGGCCCAATGCCCATACTCTAGCCTCTAGCAAGCCCACGGCTGTCAACCACCGACACTGCAACCGCCCGTAGCGCAAAGAGTACCTCGTTATGCGGCGATGGTGGGCGGGTCGTGACCTCTACGGCCACGCATGCGGCGTGCTGCGGGATCTCCGTGGCGACCCCGCAGCAACCGATCTGAGCGCCGCCGCAACCATAACTTCGCACCGATGGCATAGGCTCCGTCGGACCAGCTAGGGAAAAACGAACACTAGTTATGCCTGTTATTTGACTAAATTGCCTTTCCATCCGAGCGGTTTTGACCCTAAAGGCGTATGGTGTCAGTAAAACGCGAATCCCTTATGAGGGTGGTCAAGCGGGCGGCAGTCGCGAGGGTGGACCTCGCGGCCACCGTCCCGGGACATACACGCGGCCCGAGCCAGCCGTGATCGCCCTGTGTCCTCGAAAGGGTCAGGAGGTAGGGCTACGGGGTAAGCGGGAGGTGGTGGGCTGGACGGGGTGTGCTAGTGGATGCATGATTCGCCGCCCGCGGTGCCGGGCGGGTACTTCGGGCGGCGCGACGCGGATCCCGCAGCGCAGGGGCGCGGTGCGCGCGGACAGATTATTCGCATCGCGAAATGTCCTACGGGGTACCGCGGGAAGTGTTGTGATTTGGGCAAGGAGTTGTCCTTAGATCAGTGAAGCAACCCTATGATGATTCACACCGTTGATATGATGTACATGGAGTGTGAGCGTCAAGTGGTGGCCCCGCCGGAGGTCATTGTTGTGGAGGAGGAGGAGGAGGAGGCCGCTGACCTTAACGAGGAAGAAGACAATAATGCCGCTGCAGAGAGCATGATTGAGTTGGCGGACGTGGATGTCGATCAGACGATGACGTTGATCATGAGCCGGTGATTTCTCCAGCTACAGTCACTAGGGAATACTACGCATATAAGCTTTTCGCATTTGTGTCTGAGAATCGAGTTCAAGCAGGCATGCCGGAGTGCTAGCAAGGACTACCACCATGATGTAGATCGCTTGCGTGTATCATTGGTTGTATCTAAGAGGGCTCAACAAACCACAGTTCTGGTTTTTCCCCAGTGTTACCTCCTCCGCCTTCGCCGGACTCCGATCAAGAGGAGAGTGACATGTAATGGATACACACCTTGCTGGTCATGCAACAATATTTATGTGGAACACAGCCATATAGTGACTATTACACCATTATAGTGACATTTGTCACTATATAGTTAGTTGTCCCCACCTATGCACTGAGACCCGCCATTGTGACACCACCCTCTCAGTGACACGGGGGGGGGGGGGGGGGGGGGGAGGGGGGGGGTCTCAAATAAGGGCAGTGAGATTTAATTGTCGGTTTCAGGGTCCTTTTCATGCCGAAATCGGAGGGGGGGGGATTTATTTAGTATAACCCCGACAATTTTGTAGCCAGTACATTGGCAGTACTTCCCAACCGTACTGCAACCGGCCCAACTAGCTAGTATTATCGCACACGCACGCACAATAAGTATATTTACATGAGCTAGGTGCAAAAGGCGATATCAGGAAGAGTAAGTATCACGCAGAGTAAGCACGGGGTACCCGTAGTGTAGGTATGTATGCGCCGCCACCGCCACGCCGCTGCATGCATCTACTTGCATACCGGCCGGTGCGCAATGGATGCCCTGAGCAACAAACACCATTACACCAAGGCGCCTTCCACCATGCAGCATGCTGCGCCATTCACTGCGCACGAGGAGTCTGCATACATGTGTCGATCATGTGTCCATTTGCATGCCTGTTGCAAATTCTTTTTTTTCTTACTTTGCAATTTTGCATGTTAATCTATCCATTGACTGAGTTCTTTGCCATTTGGAGCAGGGTGCTAGCTACTCAAGCATTGCATGGCGTCGTGGCTTCCGACACATATGTCGGTGTTATGCAACCATTGGACCAAGATCACCCCTTGCACAATGTGTTTGTGTGTGACAGCCAACTTACATGTGACCAAGTGGTGGAGCCAACATTCTACAGCATTGGCAACAAGCGTCGCAAGACCTATGATGGGGACGCCGATGTCATTGTCGAGCCAATGCTATGTGCAGTGTGTGCGGGCATGTCAATGGATCCAGGCAGCGCCTTCATTGATGACAAGCTAGCAGCGGTATTCGCCACGCCACTGTGTATTTGCCATACATGCCTAAATCGCAATGAGAAGTATTATGCTAGGGGCTATCCAAAGAATGGCAAGCAGCTCCTTTGGGCACTAGAACTGGAAAGAAGGCGCGCGCGGGGCAACGACCTGAGCCACCGCCGGCAGGGTAGCGGACAACTAGATGTGCTGAGAAATGCCTTTGTATTGTAGCCATACATCACTGTAATAATGTGGTTTCAGCTCTTAATGTTGTTCCCATGAGTGTACATCCACAGTCTTATGCAAATGTAGGTTGCTACTGAACAAATAGGCGCTTACACCGCAGTTCGCGTGCTGGCAGTAGGATGCACAGTACTTTAAAATAGAATATCACCCAGCTACAGAATCTCTGGAGGGGGGCGCAAATCAGAGGGGGGGGGACCTAAAACCGATAATTAAATCTCACTGGCCTAATTCACCATAGGGCTGTTATCGCTGTATTTAGTGCCGGTAGAGAGTACTAGTACCAACAGGGGTGACCCCTGGTACCAGCAGGGGTCAGGTACCAGTACCCGTAGTCATACTGTGAGAGGGCGCGGCCGGTGTTGACGACACCAGCAAATTATGATATACAGTACCAGTACCCGTATGCAACGACCAGCAAGATATCGCCCACGTGATCTACAATAGCACTGAGTACAGCTGTTTAGAGCACAGACTACAGTAGGTGCTGGTAGTCTTCCCTGATCTTCCTCGAGCGGGATGACTCGTCTCTTTATGGATACGGTCTACTCCGGCTGGATGCCGACGCCCCGCGTGCATATGGATAGGTATTAGCGACGAAGGTCTGAACGGTCTAGCGATTTATACGAGTGGCTCACTGTACCGTATTATATCTCATTACAGTACTCGCTCACAAACTGGGGGTGTGCATACCGGTTCGCAGCAGTTTATTCATTTCGTCTTGTTAGCCAGGTCAGATTCAGTGTTATTATGTTGAGTAATTTCCAGAGAAACAGGGGGGGGGGGGGGGGGGGGTTCACTTTGTAAGTGGCCTCAACTTTATGTTCACGTACTTAAGCAGTACTTGGCGGCTGGGAGCGGTGCATGAGGGGCTGGGGGCTTAGCCCCGCACCGCCGCCGTGAATATACTGTGCGTGGATAGCGTCTAGAGAACGCACGAAAAGTCTTCAGCATCGAGGCCAGGCATGCAGCAGCTTAGCACAATCATAGCATAACATATAGGTGCTATCGTACCGTACGGTTGGTTTGTCATGATGCTGACTGTAATATGGTGATGGATCCAAAAAGTGCCCCACCCCTTCTCCATTTTATGCTTGCATATGGCACGGAACACCCTCCTGCACACAGCCATGCATTGAAACCGTTAAAAAAAGTGATGTCAGTGTAGTTATTAATTTGTCATGCAACTTTGGGCATGCTCTACTAAGTACTGTGAGATCAACGTAAATAAAGTAGAGGGGGGGTGGAAAAAGGTGGGGGGGGGGGGGGGGGGGGTTCTAAAACATTAAATTAAATCGAACCTGCCTTATTTATGGGATTACGATCAGCAGTACGTTCGGCGAACGTCGATAATAACATTTAATGTGCGAATGGCACCCGAATTCACGCGAAGTAATCCTGATCTCCCTGATGACGTTACTGTAGGGCAGAGGAGACTTTGTAAATATACATGATAAATACATGAGCTAGCAACGGAAGGCGATATCAGGAAATCACCAGAAAAGGACAACAGAAAGGTCCTCTTTGCTTGTAAATCCAATACTCGGTCTCCATACAAAGTTTTGATACCACGGATACGGCCGGGGCGAGTCGCAGCAAAAACTGCTCTTCTGCTGCGACCGTCGATCACATGACTTTCGCCGCAATAGAAATGTAAGCCATCGCACATAGCTCCCCCGCCAACCCCGGGAACCGTTTGCGCGTCCATTCGCGCGCGTTGTATTGGGATTCAGCGACTTCAAAACCGCGGACACGCGAGCGCGCCTACGATGGTGGCATATGCGGCTGGTTGAATCTGCTGCCGCGACCCCGCAGAATTTAGGAAATTACGCGACCCTTTGAAATATTCCACCAAGTTCAGCCTAAGGAGGATGAAAACATGCAGCATAGGCAACTCATGCCAGGAAAAAAAATAGTAATCATACACCCGGGACTAACCACTACAAGCTCTTACGCCTTCGCCTGGTTGGCCCTAGGCAACCATTCCAAGGGTTGGCAAGGTCCAACTTAAGGCCTCCAAGGTCTTGCCCTAACCCTTCCAAAGAGGTAGGTGAGCGAGGGAGACTGAGCGTATATGCGGTGTGCAACATGCGTGGGTCAAGCACGCGCTCCACCGATGAGCCCTTTGGAGGGAGGACTTCCACAATAACGCGCATTAACGCCGAGCCCTTCGGCGGCCATGGGGGTGCACCCGACCGCGGCCTTCGGGCACATTGCTGCGTCTCACAAGCAAGATGCTTAGCCGTGATACAATACATAGCGCGCGAAGTAAGGTGACATGTTGCGGTCGGCCCGTGCGGTTAAGAGATATCCATGCGCTAGGTCTGCGCCACTTTTCGCGCGACCTTAATGCCTCCCGTCCGCGATCCCGCGCGGGTCTGTATGGCCATCAACACAGGCAGCAAGATGCTCACCGACATGGCTAGGGTTAGAGTTCTCGTGTCTAGGTTGTGATGGGATACCAATCGTGCACTAAAATGGCTCAGGGGGCGGGCGGAGCGAGCGAGGGGAGTGGGCTCGTGTAGTGTATGTGCACCATCGGGTTGCGACAGACGCGCGAGAATCTGGTTAAATCTACCGCGATGCCGCAGAATTAGGAAATCCTGCGACCCTTTGAAATGTTTTACAAAGTTCAGTCTAATGCCAATGGTTATGAAAGCCGCCTCATGCAGCAAGTCACACCGGTGGGGAAATGACCAATAGCCGAAACCCGCGAACAACGATTAAGGAAAGGATAAGGATACAAGGAATGATCCTGAATCCGCCTTTTTATACATCAAGGTGGAAGAAGGTTCCCGAAGGAAAAAATATAGAAAGAAAGTCGTGATGATGTTGATATCAACGCCCGCTTATTATTAGGCATGTATGACACGGGACGTGCTCTACCGGGTAGACCGCTCTACCGCCGTAATTTCTACACGCACAGCGCGCCACGTCGCAAAAAGTGCAATTCAGGCGTAGAGCGGTCACACCTAGAGCGGTAGACCGGTCTAGCATTTCGGCGGTAGGGTGGCATCGGTAGCTACCGATGCCACCCCCGGCTCTACCGGTCTACCGGTCTACCGCTCTGTTTTGAACTCGGCACCGTGTCGCTGGCGAATCCACCTTCATCGCGCTACCCATCGCCCGCCGCTCCCTGTAGTCCCACTGAAACTTCGTGCGGGCGGTACATGGATCCCATGCCTCACGGCCATGGTTGCGCGCCCGGAATCGCCCCGCAAGGCGCCACGGGCCGCCGGTCAAGCGGCCAGTACAGCGTGTCCTCTGTCTCCACCCGGCCGATCTCGCCCCGCAATGTCCCCATAGTCGTTTAAATCCTGCCTATCCCCTTGGCATGTTCGCATCCGGCGGAGGGCCACATCCCGTTCGCCCGCAGACAGTGCGCCTTGGCAATGGCGCCAACTCGGCGTTTCGGGCGCCGTGGGCGCCGGGCGCCATGCCATTGTCCCCGCGGCACGTCTCGCCATCGGGTGCGCCCAGCGGGGCGCTGCCTCCAAGCGTGTTTCGACAGGAAGGACGTCGCCCCGCTGGCCTCGCTGACCCGTCTCCCTCTGGATCTCATGTCGCGGGCGGACAGCGCTGAACCGACTTGAGCCCAGGAGACTGAGCAGCCATTGCGGCTGGTCAAGCGATGCTCGGCGCCCCGGAGGACCTGTCACATGCGGCAGAGCTGGAGCCCTTGGAGCCGGGCGACTACTTCACGAGGAGCCAAGAGGACACCGATGATGAGGACGACGCGGCCGCGAAGGCCTCTGAGCAAGCTAGCAACAGCGGCGAGGCTCACTCGCCGGCGCCTGGGGTTGTCCGACGTGCCGCATGGTGTAGGCGCCGTTAGTTGTGGACCAACATTCCAGCGACGAAGGGTGGCTCGCAGCATCGTTGCAAAGTATGCCACGGTCATTTTCACCCGCCTTGCTCTTACCATTACTACGGAGCCGAGGAGATGGACCACTGTGGCTGCGGCGGCACTAACACTGCCATCCTAGCAGGTGCTGGTGCTGCCCAAGCTGGTGGTGCTTCCCCGGCACCACCCTCCAAAGGGCCAGACACAGATCATGACATGGACAACGATGACGGCTTCCTTGACGATGCCCCCTTTCCCATGCTGCAAGTCGAGCGTTGTTGTGCTTCGTAAATAGTTGTAGCACATAGTTATGGTTGTGCATAGTATGCGAGAATTGCTTATATGCTATGCGCCGCATATGTAGGAGAATCCGTCGAAGCACATGTGGTTTGATGACCTAATTGCAGAAGACGTAAGTGGATGTGCCGTCAACTGTATGACGTACCAATCCCATAGCAGTTTAAGGATGATCCGTTGATACGCGGCCAACAGGGTCCAAAGATCAAGCTAATCATGTGCACGCTGCTGCACCTTATTATGCGGCGGCTGATGGAAAGGTACGCCCCCCCCCCCCCCCCCCTACCGCCTTCTCCCATGGGTCTTTGCTCCTCTCTTAATATAAATGTACATGAATAATAGTCACATGTTTGGTGTTGACCTATTACACATGAGTTCAACAAGAGTGGTGCCTCATCAATATCCGTGGCGTCCTGGCTAGGTGAGTGCCATCATTTATCAAATGCATGTGTATGTATATACACACATACATATGTATATAACAAATAACAATGATAACATTTTCCCGTACTTGCTGACCCACTGCGAATTTGCATAAATCATGCAGGTATGAGGCAAACTACACTAAAAGCGGAGGTGGGGACCCCTGCCTGCGACCCAACTTCCTGCACATGCCGGCAGGTGCGCGCCAATTGCATACCCATTACATGCTTTCAAATTGCTGCATGTGTTGCGCACAAACATAAATTTATGATGCGGACATTTCGTTTCTGTTGTAGGCTGTACTTTTGGCAATATGCTCACATCCATGGTCTTAGGGATATTGTGACCCGCATCATGCCTGATGACTGCGCGATGGAGATGGACTTCACTGGCGATGGGCCAGGTGACAGCAAGGCAATGCCTGACCCACGGCACACGATTAGGGGGGCTTCACCTAAGATTCAGCTGGCACCGTCCAGCAACGCAAGCATCCCATCAAACTTCTGGACAGCTGTGACTGAGTCTCTTCAAAAAGAGAACATGCAGCCTCGCAGCGAGGCGGCGACTAACACTCTGTCCACTAACACCCTGTCCACGCATGAGAAGGAGCTCATGATGGCGAAAGCCGGCAATGAGAAGAAGAAGGAGATGCGCTTCGATCAGAAGCTTCGGCGCTCTAAACAACGTGAGGCGGAGAAGGGGAAGAGGCGCAAGTGCGACCTCATTTCCAGCACAATGCGTAGTGACGCCGCACAACTCCTGACAGAAGACAACAAGGCAGCTCTCCGTGAGCGGATCATGAGCATCATCATGCATGATGATTGACACCCCCCCTCCCCTCCCCCGCCAGTTGCATAGCTCCCAATGCTGTCCCCAAATAACACTGTAAGCCACCGTTCTGTCGCTGAGAATGCTCAGTATAACCCCTGTCCCAAATGCTGCCTGAAATGATGCGCACTACTGTTGGGAGGGGCTCGCACATATTCTGCGCCCTACCTCACATGCAGTGTTGCGTATGATGCACACAAGCAACCAGCAGGAGCTACTACGTATTCATATGTGAAATTCACAGCTTTTCCAGTCCATGCGCGCTGGCCGACGAGTGTTCGCACGCAACGCTTGTTCTTGATCTTCCTGCCTATGTTGCCGTGGCCAACGAAATGAGCTGAGAGCTCGTCCACAATGGCGATGCCACTGGCGCAGGCGCCGTTGGCAGCCTCTGTGGCCATGGTTGCGGCGGCGACCAGCAACAGCTTTCCGGGCCGGTTGTAGCCACTACAACAGAGCATGAGGGCAGTCGCAACGCAGCCGACGACGGCCATCGGCGGTACGCCGCCCACTATTAGCACGGTCATTTTGCGAGTTCGGAAAAGTCGAAGGTGGTGCTCGTGGGAGGGAGTGCGTGGTGGCGGGCGATGCCGCGTTTTGAAAACTCGTCAAGCTTTACGGACATGTTTCAAAATATGCGCTCGACGGTAGCGGTAGGGCGGTAGCGGCTAGTTTGACCGGTAGAGCTGTTATTCCCGCGTCATACCGTTCTGAGGGCTCAAAAAGGAACTGAAAAAGTGAAAATACTACATGGTGATTGGCTAGTCGCCATTTGCTTTTTGCGACGTGGCGCGCTGTGCGTGTAGAAATTTTGGCGGTAGAGCGGTCTACCGCCGGTAGAGCACGTCCCGCGTGTCATACAGGCCTTATTCCGATTAGCGACTTCTACTAGCATCACTGGCTTTTAAGCGGCTTGAGTTGATCTTTTAGCGGTGGCTTTGTTACTGGCTTTTTTGTAATTCACACCAGTACCGGCGGTGTGCCCAACCTCACTAATTTAAAACGCCTATCATCTAAGGCCAGTCAGAATTGATGTCCTGTTTTAGGACCGAAATCTGGCTCAAATCAGAGGGGGGGTTGGGGGGGGGGGGGGGGGGGGACGAATATGATAGCTGGCCCAACATTTTGTAGCTAGTACAATAGCAGTACTTCCCGGCCGTATCCGTCTCACGCACCGTCACCGTCGCATGCCGCAATAACTGTTGCGACGGCACGGGCTGCTACTATACTGTCACTTCTCCGCCGCCACTCACACACCCGGTGCTACACTCTAGCCAAGTCACCGACCTGGCTCGGCTAGGAAGCAAGGCGACGCCGGCAAGATTGCAGATCCCGAGGAAATCCCTCTTAAGGTGGGCGTGACGACTTGGGCTGGCATGCCGATGGGTGGTTGCGGGGCTACGTGTATTATGAATTGCTAGATAGAGTACGTGGCGAATAAAGAGAAAGACCCGCAAGTTTCGTTCGAGCTCCTAGACTCCAATGTATCTAGGCGCCCAACACCCACACGTTCAGCGCCGCCCAACCAACAACCATCTGTCAAATGTGATATGTTTGTGAATTCCATTGTAAGGATGTGCTCTATCCTATGCTCCTCCCAATGGTGCACAGCATGCTCGCCCTCATGCACATGTCCATGCTGCTGCATAATATGTGGGGCACCCTCATGCCTTGCCCCCTCCGCCAATCTTTAGGCCAGTGAGAATTAGTGCATCTTTTTAGTACCCCCCCCCCCCCCCCACCCCCTCATGGTATTCATAACAGTACTTGACACAGAACATTGGGCAGCTACAATTTTGTTGGAGGGGGGGGTCCTAAATAGATGCATTAATTCTCACTGGCCTAAGCGATAGGATAGGATTACACCCGTCGAATGTTACTACAAGTAGTTGCACTCGAAGCGACTACCTGTACCTGTACTACCCCGGGATGCGGGATGCGGGCCGCTTTCAGGCGGCTTGCTGTGTTGATTTTCTAATTCTGGGGAACTGCCCTATTTGTAATTCACACCTGTACTACCCCTCTAGCGGCTGTATATCCGCCTCGTCGCGTATCAGGTAGCTGTGTACTGTACAGTACTGTTGCGGATGCTCACACATCATGCCATGGGCATACTACGGTATGGCGCTAGGTCTAGCGCGAAATGCTGTCCCGCCCCGGGACAGGACTGCTGGCAACCTGTTGCAAATTACGACTCGTCGGGAGGAGATTACTCATCGGGCGGAGCGGTACCGATTATGACGGGCACGCGAGCAAGGTATGTAGTGCGTGCAGCATACGAGTAGTACCATTAATACCAGAATATACCATCTCGTCAGCCATGCTGCTAGCTCATGTAATTATATGTATATCTCGTCAGCCATGTCGTATATGTATTTGTTGAGACCCATGTACGAAAATGCCCTGTGTGTACACAGGTCATGGTCAAAATGCCCTGTGTACACACAGGGCATTTAGGTGACCCGTGTGTACACAGGGCATTACCTTGTATGCCCTGTGTACACACAGGTCACTTGCATTGACATGTGTACACACAGGTCATTTTGACCATGACCTGTGTATACATAGGTCACTTGAAATCGCCCTGTATACACACAGGTCATAGAGAATGACCCAAGTGCGAACATCGCTGCCTTGTTTGTACACAGGTCATATGACATATGACCCAAGTACATGTTTTCACCCAGGTCATTTCACAGATGCCCCATGTGCAAACAAGGTGTCGGATTTTAGGTATTTTTTACATTGGTGACCGATGTATACACAGGTCAAACATGGGTAATGTCCCAAGTGCGAACACGCCATTTCCAGACCAGATTTGCTACTTGGGCCAATGCAGACTGACCTGTGTGTACACAGGGCTATCACCCGGTATGCCCCAAGTGCGAACATTGCGCAAATTGTATTTGATTTTCAAATATATCAAATTAAACCGTTTTTCACCGGGTTTTCCACTACATTCTGCCATTTTCTACACATTTCCCCCACTGGTGGACGCACCTGCGTCATACAAATTCACGCAAGTGGCGTTGCCGTTGTGGCATCTAGAGTTGCACTTTCGCCTTGCTTTTCGGCAGGCATAAGCGTTGGTTTTGCATGGCCCCTTGCAACTGCACTTAATCATACCTTGCCCGCCATGGAGGGACACCGATCTAACAGCGTCCCGGAGCGATATTTTCTTCCAACTCCCTGGATGCCTCCACTTGTCAACCACCCCTTGCTGTCCCAGCTGTGCTGGGGTCACTGACCTCATGGGAGCAAGGTCTGACTGACCGTAACATATGTTCACAACGCCGCCAGGTTTGCCAGGCGGTACATGCCCTTGGCGGTGACCTGGCAACACAACAATAGGGTGGAAGCTCACTAATTCATTAAAGGCACCGGCGTACAAATATACCTACTGCAGGTGTGATGTGCGGCCAACAGAGGCAAAATTCATACAGTCTGCTACTCACCTCAATGATAACCAATGTGCATGTCGTTGCATCAACCTTCCCACGATCCACACCAGGGACAGCAACTTGCACAGTGTCGCCAACCTCAGGCGCAGGGCCGAACCGCCGTGCCACAGCTGCCGCCATGGGGCCAGCTTGTTTGGCCTGAGCAACACCGCATGCCTGGCAAACGCTCCGCCTAAAGGGCGTCACAGCTGCATCTTCAGGAGAGCCTACAGGGTCGAGAGGGCGCTTGCGTAGAACATGTGTCACATGATGTTGGCCTTCTGCGGTGCCACCGTTATCATGCGGCTGCTCCGCCGGGTCTTGCAGAGCTGGGGCGAAGAAGTCCCCTTGCCAGCTGAGCCATGTAGAGGGGCACTGCTCGCTGCAGTAGCCCTCCTCTGTCCCTCATGCGCGCACATGAATTGTGTCAGTCTGCATTCACAATATATATATATATATTTGCACGGACATGGGGGAATGGCACCTGTATTACCTGTGCAGATGTTGTGGTAGAGCATCCCGCATCCCTTGCATTGGTGCCCCTTCAGAGGCCCTTCCGCAGGCATCCTCTGGCCTATCACACACACTCCACCAGCCACATAAGCTTTGCACGCAACAATGGATGTCAATGGGTTCCAATCTTCCTTGTGGCCAGGGCCAGGGCTGCACTCCCGCGGTGCCGCCCGCCCCGGCGCCTGAGGTTGACCTGCGCCACCTGCGCATAAAACTGTATATCAGTAGAACGCATTCCAAACATTACATGCGGCATTTCTATTCCTGAATGGGGTGCGCATGTCGCACCTGGTTAGCCATCAGTGGGCGGGGCTGCTGCATCCTCTGCCCTCGGCTCAGATGCAGCGGGGCTGTCATCATCGATGGCCTTGTCTTACGGCAAGCCCAGTGCAGCATTGAGGTCCGCCTCCGTGGTCAGCGAGTTGGCCAGGTCATGCTAAGGCGCAGGGATTGCAGGCCTACACGCGGCACCTGACCAAAGACTGCAACATACGGCACCTGCGCATCAGACAGCATATCAGTGGTTGGCATTCGAAATATTATATGCGGCATATACAATCATGAATGGGGTGCGCATGTCGCCATGCTGGATGGCTGAGCGAAAGCTGGTGTTGTACTGCCATGCTACCAGGTGAGCCGCCACCGGCCAGTTTGGTGTGTTGTGCTCACAACAGAAGAAACGCACCTTCTCTTCAATGGTGCGGTTGAAACGCTCGCTGCCGCCATTGCTTGGGCTGTGCCTAAGGCGCCCTGTTACCAAGGCAGGCACCGGCACCTGCAGCTTGGCCTTGAGCATCAGTAACACCTGTACCAACAAGACGAGCAGGGGCATGCATGTGCGCAAAGTCAGTAACATTGTTACAGCCACTGTTATCGGGCGAAACGATGATAGACTGAGCCACTGCTACCGCCATGTTACCATTGTTAGAGCCACTGCGTGCAACAAGGTTGAGGAACTCCCTCCCTTTGTCAGACTGCAAGATCAGAGGTGGACCTATGATGCACAACAGGCGCGTTCGGACATGCGCGTTCGGCGTCATGCTATGCTCACGATCACGCATATCTGAAGCTCTGCGCGAAAGGGGGAAGGTGGGGGGGGGGGGGGGGGGGGGGTGCAAGATCACGCAGGAGAACCTACCCTTTCGGCAGTCGCCATGCCATGACATCGTGCTTGGCAGTTCGCCAAGCCTCCTATGTAAGCCGCGTGATGTTGTGTCTGGCGGATTCTATCCACAGGGCCAGTTTATCGTTGAACGCTATGCGGTGGAGGCCAATGCCGGCGGAGCGCTCCAGCGCCGCGTGGCCGGCTGCCTCGTGGTGGCGTCGGCGGCGGCGGCGGCTTCCGCGGCATCCTTCCGGGGGTGGGCGCTTTCTGACGCAAACGCCGCAGCTTCGGCCAGGTCTGCCATACCTAGGGTATAAGTCGGTTCGGCGTCTGCCTTGTTGGCACTTGGGGCGGGCGGGGCGGATGAGCCTGTATGCATCTGGGCACATGTTGGCGGGCTGGTTTGAAATGCGCACGCCCGTAGAGTAGCTTCGCACCGCCGGGCGCACAAGAGCCGTAACGTCGGGCGTTTTGAATCCTTGTAGTTTCGGTCCCAGTACGCGGTACATGGGACATCCAGAAAGACATGTTCGCACACAGGTCGAATTCGCTATGTCCTATGTACAGAAAATTAGAGGTGTTCGTACATAGGTCCAAAAAATGACCTATGTGTACATGGGTCAAAAAATAATTTGACCTGTGTATACACAGGTTATCATTGGTGACCCGTGTATACACAGGTCGATACTGTAATGACCAGTGTGTACCCGGGTCATGATCAATTTGACCTGTTTGTACATGGGTCATAAAAGGTGACCTGTGTGTACACGGTTCAAAGTGAAGATGACCCGTGTACACACAGGTCATTACGGTATCGACCTGTGTATACACAAGCAAAATAATGACCTGTGTGTACACAGGTCAATAAAAAATATGACCTGTGTACACACAGGTCAAATTGATGACCTGTGTATACACAGGGCGACCTGTGTATACACAGGGCATTTTCGTACATGGGTCTCAACATATTTAAAAATATAATTATTTCCTGGGTAGCATCAGCAGTGGGTCCTCCACCACTGGCTCCGCAATTGCCTTCCGTCCGAGGTGGATGCCTTTGCGGAGGCGGTGGATGCCACCGTCCTCGCGGCGGTCGAACGGGTGCTAGGGGTCTCTTTTGATCCCTCCACGTACGGCACCGACACCAATCCGGTGGTCACCGATTGGCGGAGCTTTTGCACGACCCCGACCCCATGGCAACGAGGTGGCTACCTTAAGCGAGGATGCAGTGGCCATGGCGCGCAGCAGGCTTCACCTCCCCACTCGGTTGAAGGGCGCTGGCATCCGCCGCATGGCTGCCGTTCGTGATGCCGCCTTTATCGGCTGCATGAATGACATCCTCCCAAGGTTCCTAACTAGGAACTCCGGCACCAACACCCCCACCCGTGGTTTCTTTGACCCACAGCTCGGGTCCGTACTTGGCCGAGGCAGCTTCAACGCAACTTCTTCCGTCCGCCGGTATGACCACTCTCTCAACGATGCTCGTGGGGCGGACAGCTACGCCGCGGAAATGTGCGAGGCGTGGGGCCGCCTCCAAGCGGCTATTGCTGGCCATCTCAGCGACGCAAATGCGTGCGTGATGGAGCGGGAAGTGGAGGCTGCGTCGGGCTCGCAAAAGGAGCTAACGGCATTTCTAGACCGGGCCAACAACTCTTGGCTTCGAAATGAGGTGTGCGCTCTCCCTGTCGCATGTAGGGAACGGATCTTGTTCAACCCGCTCGACGCGGCCTCGGGCATGTGGACAGTGGCCATCCCCACCGCGCGGACGGTCATGACTCCGCATGAGCTGCGGGAGGTCGCTGCTGGGTACTTCTTTCTGCCTAGCCCGTGCTTGGCCCCGGTGGTTGGGAGCCAGATTATTCTGCCCTCGACAGAGCACAACCTTGTCACTGTTGACCTATACGGCGATGCGGTCATAAACCTCCCGGCGCCTGGAGACGCCCATTGGCGTGTACATCACGTCGATATATATCGCAGACGCCTTCCGCGATCAATGTGTTCACGACCTAGGTATCGTTGTACGGCGGGAGGTTGATGACTTGTTCCAGCAGGCAGTGCCTCTCGGCAACACCGTACCCATGGATGAACTCAAGGACCTAGTGCCGGACGTAGAGCTGTCCCTTCCGGCGTTCCACGTAGTGACCGCTAGCCATGATTCCTGGAGCTTGAAGTCCACGTTGCTGGAGTTCAAGACTATGCGGTACGGGATCAAATACACTACAGTGCCCCGGGCCATGGCTGTGGATCGGTTTGAGCGCTCCGTGCTGGGCGACATACAACGGGGGTTGGCAGCGCGGGATGCGGCGTGGCACAACACGGAGCCCAGACAAAAGGATCCTCTTCGCGACATCCTGGATATATCGGAGTACACGGGCATGGTCTTCGGCACGGTGGATGAGGTGAGCAAGGGGGTGCGCCGCACGGTGCGCGGTATCGCATGCTTGGCTTCGGATCGGGTGCCCTCTCATCGCGGGGCACTCGGTGCACCACCCGGGCTCACCAGGAGGCCTTGCGCGCAAGAGATTTCCTGGGGGTCTTGAGCTTGGTGGCCGCTCGAGAGCGCGCTCGGTTCCTCATCAGACGGCGCTGATTCGTCTGCCATCCCGTTGCTGAAGCTGCACAGCACGTCCGAGGATCACCCTCACACACCCGTGCACGCGTGGCCCGGACTCTGAATCGTGTGCGCATCACTCATCCATCCCACGTCATGCGGGATGCAGGCCGCTTTTATTAGGCGGCTTGCTGTTTTGATTTTTTATTACTACTTTTAGTAGTTGGTGGATTCGTTACTGCTTTTTTTGCAATTCACACATGTACTGGCACCAAAAGCGCAGGCGGTACTGTACTCGAACCAACTACCCGTACGTGCTGTTCTAAACTACATGTATTACATGGTTTCCCACCAATGTTACTGTCCTAGCTAGTGCAACCCGGCGTACAAGTGCGGCCTGCTAGTGGTTTCAACGTTTCAACCGGTTGTTACCGGTGGCACCGGGTTTCGGTACGGGCTGCCCCATCGCCCATGAGCACCGCTTTCCCGGCCCGTCGAGCTAATTTGGACAACCACCACCTCTTCGCCTGTCGTCTTTCAGCTCGATGGTATTTATAACAATAATACTTGAATGTGCGCGTAGTACTTGAATGTGCGCGGGTCGCAGAGGCTTTTCGGGTCCGCACTGAGATTCGTTTCCCGTTTGTGAGTCGTCGTGCCACGCGCACATGAAGTACATCATCGACAGCGATCGACCGCCCGCGTACTACTGTTGTCGGCGTATGCCCTCAGTAGTGTGGTTTTCCCGGCTCTTGCGTCCAAAGTCGCGCTTCCCGGTCTTGCCCTTGCTTGGCGGCTTTGACATTTTCGGGTGGCGATGCACCTACACGGTACGGAATTTGGGTTGGGAGTATTCAGGCTGAACTAAATTCAGCTTAAGTTGGGACTTAGGGATGAAGTCGTACCTTGAAATGCAAGCCCCTTTAGGGCAACCTTGGTTCAAACCTCAACACCCGAAGCCGAGTCGCAATACGCGCTTTTATGGACTCCCGCAGTGGAGCATTTTGTCGCAGTACACTTTCGCAATGATCAATTCGTCTTGAGGTTTTGTGTGGCGGACGTGCTTGGCACCATGGCGACCGCTGCTCGTCGCGGTTGTCAACGACGACAACTACGTCTACCGCAACAAATTGGCGCATACGGAGGAGAACGTCCATGTCGTCGTCAGAAAGGGCGTTTGCCGCCCTGAAACACACGTCAACTCGGTTCGCGGGCCCTCGTAACAAGGCACCGCGGCATCAAAGGTTGTTGTGTGGTGGCGTTTCGGGCTACCCGCGTAATTGGTCCATTACGGGGATGACGCCGCTCATGCGCCGTGTTTTGAGAGGAGTCGTTGCCCTCGCCCTAATCGTGCCTCGGCAGCGCTTGCGCCGTGCGTGGCTACAGTGGGAAGCGTCTGCGCGGCGGTGCAATCAGTCCACATCACTTCCCGCGGTAACCCGTACGATAGTTCGCGATCCGAATAATGTACGAAGAATCGGCCCGCGCGCGGCGCGCCCCTGCGCCGCGGGGTCTGCGTCGCCGCCCACGGTACCCGTTGGGCACTGCGGGCGGCGCATCACGCACCCGCTAGCACACCCTTGGCAACCCCACCAGCTCCCGCCCACTCCGTAGGCCTGCCCCCTGCCCCCTTCGAATACATATAGCGGTCATGGCGGGCTGAGAGAGCGTGAGGGTCCCGGGATGTATAGCGGCCGCGAGGTCCACCCTCGCTACTGCCGCTCGATTGACCACCCCCCATCACGGATTCGCGTTATGCTGACACCGTACGCCACTAGCATAGTCAAAATAGAGACCCTAGACGGTGTACGTTGTGCCCTAGCTCGTCCAACCAAACCAGCGCCATTGGGTCGAAGCTGGTGGATTGGGGCGGCGCGTATATCGGCTACTGCGGGGTCGCCACGGAGATCCCGCAGCACGCCGCATGCGCGGCTATGGCGGTCGCGACCCGCCCACTATCGCCGCATAATGGGGCATCGCCGGCACTACGGGCGATTGCGGTGTCGGGGGCTGAGAGTCGTGGGCTGGCTAGGGGCTAGAACGTGGGCAATGGGCCGCGCGACGTGCGCGTCGCGATGCCGCAGGTGCACAGTGTACCAACAGTGCGAACGCATACCGGTATAACACATTCGGGCAGTTTTCGCAATATCGTACGGGTTACCGCGGGAAGCGATGTGGTCGCATGTCCGACGCTTCCTACTGCAACGTCGTCGTCACCTAGCTAGACAACAACGACATAGAGTTGGTCGCAAGAGGGCAGCTTTACCGCCTGGCTTACCCGACATCTTACTTGTGGCGCCCGTAACTACCCGTTTCCGGCTCCGGGTTTGTGTCCCCGGCGGCCGTCATTGGTGCAGCAGCTCCGGCCGCCTCACCTCGACCCTCGCCCTTGCGCCACTTACATCGTTACGGGTGGGCGTAGACTACCAAAACCTCTACGCCGGCTATCTCGTTCTTGACTGCTCGATTCCGAGACCCGGTACCGCCAACACCGCTAGCTGCCGACCATGGGCAGCTCCGCCACCATGCGCGACATGTGCGCTCCGTGGCGTCATTGCGCGCCATCTGCAAGTTGGGCTTGCATCAGGTTCATGGTCGGCGGGCGCTGTTGGTGCAGCATCGACGGCCGCGTCGCCGCACTCCGCACAGCAAGCGCCGTGGCATATAGCGTGCCGAGCTCGGTTGGCCTACTTCGTCATCCGGCCAACTAACCCCAATTTCCCACCGTCGACATCGCAATTTGCCCGCCGGGGGACAGCTCCGCCACTGCGCGCGACTAACGCGTTTCGTGGCGTCACCGTGAGCCTACGGCTTGCGCGAGCTCGTGGTTTACAGCCGTCGCTAGTTCATGAGCGCCGGCCACCTCGCCACACTCCGCACCGCAAGTCCCGCGACGACAACGTGCCGAGTGGGCTGGCATTTTGCGACATCTCCGACGACCACCAACCCCAACACACATCACATCATACACGGCGGCACGACCACACTGGGTCTCATCTAGTCGTGCTGCCCCACTGCACTATGCCTTCCGGTGCCTATTCTCGTGCAAGGAACAGAACGATCGCCAGTGGTCCCCCCCCCCCCCCCCACTTTCGCTGTGCATGTTCAGCCAAAAGCTCTTTCCGTGTAAGGCATCGGCCGTGTCGCACCCTCTGTGTACCCCCGCTACTCGTACGAGGCACCAAGTTGGGGGGGGGGGGGGGGGGGGGGGAGGGGCTGCTCACATTTTGCTGTACTATATCATCGTCGTCGTGAATCACTCGTGATATACAGCGCATAGTTATTACATACCCGGCGGAAATTTGAGTGGTATTTATTTATTGACGGGTGTATTAGGCAGCGTTACATGCTATATGCAGGACGTTTCCTATTGCCTTTTCGGGGGATTTCCTGATAGCCTCTTGCAGCTAGCTAATGCAATAATCTTTAGTCGCTAATACAAGCAGGACGGAGATATCAAGTTAATTAATATGCCATAATATAAGAAATAGAAACGACGATACCTATTCATCTGCAAATAGCCAGAATATTAGCGCTGCTTTTCTGTGCATGTCCCACTAGTACTCACAGCGATTATAATTACATGAGCTAGCAGCAGAAGGCGATATCAGGAAATCAGCAGAAAAGGACATCAGTACTCACACCAATCAATATAATCGTTTTGGTTACAGGGAGAGCGTCCAGAGAATGCACGCAAAGTACAAACAATCAATATCCTTATTTTTATAATTATTATATCAGCAATCTTCCATTAGTATCCCCATGTACCATGATTTGCTGCCCGTACTTATAACAGGGGTAACCCTGCTTACACAAAACAAACCACTAGGCTGCTATGCCATGTAGGGTACAATCTAAGCTACTAGAGCGCTGTACCCATATAATCCTTACCCATTCCCTAACGCTAGAAGTAGTACATCGCGCGGGCCAGCCGGGCAGCCAGGGTACGAGTACTCGTACTAAGGGTCGCTGTTACGGCGGCCGGGGCCCAGGACGGTATCCTATAATCCTGTAATCCTAAATCATCGAATAATCCTCAGTACATTACTACTTGACCCGCCCGGTTTGTTGCGGCGCATGTAGTTTATTGTGATCATCGTACGCGATGTTAAAACGTGGAGAATCGTCATTTTCATTCGTACCCAATTTTACATTATTTTTTGTCTTACAGTACTGGTAAAACTCGCGGGTGCCTGCCGTTTCCGCGCCGGCGGGTCTGCGGGTGTACATAATTACATGGCGGGTGTATACCAGTAGTATACACCACACCAGTACTAGTACCGGTACGAGTAGGGGTACGATGAGGTGTATGATTTTGAGTAGCAGCAGCAGCACTACCGCACTACGGGTACATCACCATGTCATGTCATGCTGCTGAATGTTGCCCACTGGTAGCGACTAGGTACGGGTATGGACGACCGGCCAGGGCTTGACGACTGTCCGCCCAGCCATATCAGGCGGCAGGCAGGCCGGCCCGGATATGACATTATAAATACCTTTGGTGGCGGCGCACGTCGCGGTGGTCAGTCAGTGCACGGTCAGTCAGTCCATCGACAACAGCTGCGCTGCTACCTTGAGGTACTCGCTCCAGGTGTAGATACTCCCGTACCACAGGCACCTGAACTTACCTCTATCCACGCACTACCACGCGTCTAGCCTACTCGGCCCACGACACGAGGGTGTGGTACCAGTGACAAACAGCTGAGTCGCCACAGAGGCATGGCGAGAATGTTGGCTTCGAATCCCGGGCATTGCTACTCTGCCGTGGCAGAGCGTGGTGCGATGTCCGTCAACTTTCCTTCCTTGGCTCGGCCTTCGCGTTACTATGTCGAAACACCGTTGCACTGGCACGCTGCGGCAGACTTCGGCGACTTTTCTCAGGGGTTTATCGACCCCGAGCTGGCCTCGCTATCCTTCAGCGTCGAGCCTTCAACTTTTCATTTCGACGAAGCGCTGCTGAACAGTGCCCCCCCCGGCGTGGGTGTGGACACCTCCTGCGCCCCCAAAGAGGTCTTTACTCACAAGGAGTTCCCCGCGACTTCAACCTACCCCCTGCTCGAGCAGCTGGCCCACTCCGTCTCCCGTCCTTCGTTCAAGACTAGCTCATGCGAGGACGACATGTCGCGCACTCCCTCAGAGACTTTTCTCGCGGATCGTACTACTGGAGAGGACACACTCCCTGGTGCGATGCCCCAGCAGCTCGAGGTGGACGATGTGGTTTCTTCGCCGGTAACGGAGTCCGGCACTACGGTCACGATTGAGGTTGAGGCCAAGCCTGCCTTGGCCGGGTTCGAACGAACCCGCGCACCGCCCCGCCGCCGAAAGTCCGCCCGCGCTTCCTCGTCCGCATCAAGGTCTTCTTGCTCGTCTGGGTCCATCGAGACGTTGCCCCCCCTGAATATGTTGACGCCGCCGCCCGTCGACGAGGGAAACAGCATGATATCTTGCCAGGTCTGCCGGGAACCGGTGGACACCAACTCTATCCGGAAGTACATCCGCTGTCGTAAGGTTTGCAACAAGTGCCGCAACAGCTCATCGGTGATGAAAGACGGCAAAGAGAAGCGTTTCTGCCAGCTTTGCTCCTGGTTCCATGACATTGAGAAGTTCGAAGGCGAGAGGCACAGCTGCCGCTACGCCCTGAAGAAGCACAACGAGCGTCGCCGCAGCAAGACGCAGGCTAAAGCTCGTGCCAGTGAGACATAGAGACGCCACCTTCGACGTTCGCCCTACATCGCAGCGGTCGCGAACTCAAACGGTGGCTGCCTGACACACAACCCGAGGCACTGAGCGACATCCACAGGGCCGAAAACTAAACGTCGTTCCAGCGGCGTATGAGATACTCAAACGAACGAAGTTTCTGAGCAGTTGTGCTTTGATTAGAAAGGTCACGGTGCACATCTGTGCCTAGTAGTGTTTTCACTACAATTTTGTATGTAGTTGATGTAACGAGATATTAATACACTTTATGTGATGCGGTGATCCACCTAAAGCTCCATGTAAGATTCCTCTCTCTCTCTCTATCTCTCTCTGCACCAAGGCAATGTCTTTCTGCTCACCGACCTAAAGTAGCCCTCATCAGGCTAACATGGGTTCCCGTGCTCTGATGCTCCACATATCTAGATACACCATCCGAAGCACACACCAGTCCCATGCAGCATCCTGCATATGAACTGCAGCGCACGGACTCAGAGTAATGCTTTGGTGATGGTTTCTGCAGCTTTGCATTGCATCCAAAGTAAACAATAACGATACCCTATTCAAATGTTAACGCACAACACAATGACAGGTGCAGAACCAGAGCAACACAGCATTCGTTGACATAATACATCCTCTGCAGTGCTCATATCTGGAATTGGGGATTTTCTCGGCATGCACGGTTCCGCTGCGGCCTAAAAGGATTTAGGATATATTCATGTTGCAGAGAGGCAATAAAGCGAGTCCCAAACATAGACTTGGCGCTAAAGCCCAGTGTGCCATACAAGGCCTACAGCAGGGGCGCTCCAACATGCAAATGGGGTTTCTATTTGGTACTATAGAAGTAATCTGCTGGATGCCATTAGCCAGTTTCTATTCCTGCTCCAAAGTGATCCACTGAACGATCGTGCAAACGTTGTGAAGCGTGACATCATTGAACATATGCTGTTCGAATTCTGCCCATGATATTCCCAAGCAACGAGTCCGCTTCTTATATGAATTACATGGTTTGGTACATGCAAGCCCGTGATACTGTACAATGTAGAGTATGCCATTTGCGGCAAGCACATGGCTTCGCTGATGCGCTTCTGGGGGCATCTATGGCAGTAGCTAGCTTGGCTACCTTGAAACATATCATTACCATTGATGGTCAATATCATGGCCCACAGTTAAAGTTTCAGCGGCATGGCATGAGATGTAGCAGAACACGTGGCTTTGGCCATGGCTCTTGGCTGCATAATGCGCAGTATCGATGTGCGCTTGCGTGCGAAGCATTCAAGGCAGCTCCTTTAGAATATGCAAATGACCACCCGCTGCTGCCGCCCTGCGAATGCAGCCTGCATCCCACGCTTAAACGTTGCCCACAGCAGCACATGCAGGTGTCCTTTGCTGGCCGCCTGCACGCATGCCCAAACGCACCACCGACAGCCCTGCTCGTATGCCCAGGAGCATGTCCGGAAGTCCCATGGGCAGCCATTGGCGCGACACTACACTAGGGTGTCCAGCTGATTACCAGCCGCTGCCTGGGGGAAGATTTCACATGCCCGGGAAACTCCACGCCGCCTCAGCCATCGCAGCACGTGCAACTGGCCCGCACCAGCGGCACAAGTATACACCCTCTCCCCACATTCATCTCCGGTGGATGTCGCCCACTCAAGGGTATCCAGGTGCCCCCCATGGGCCGCAAGGAGGCAAACATCATCAGTCCACGCACAACCATTGGCACGGCACCAACTCAGTACATCCAGGTTTCCACTGGCTGCCGCGTTGCCGCCTGCGCGCCAGTCCCAGCCGCAGCCTTTGGCTCTGGCCCACGTGAGTGCCTCCAGGTGTCCCGCTCAAGCGACAGGGGCTGTTGTGGTTTCGCCCCAAAGGCAACCCAGATGACATCATGCATACTGCAGCACCGCCAGGTTGCCGCTGCTGCCTATGGCGGCTGCCGGGCGAGCAGCGAGAGGGCGCTGCTGCCGCAGGCCCACTGGAAAAGGGACAGGGAAACGAAGCAGCTCTGCACCATAGTTGACGGAAGATGTATGCTTACACAACGGCAGCTACCCCGCGCGCCGACCGCGACAATTTGCACCAGGAGCAGGAGATCCTCTGGAAGCATAGACTCCGGTGCATTGCCCCCCTCCAGGTCGATCGGTGGCTCTTAAGCGGGAAGCGAACCCGCCCCGCTCTGGCGGTGGGCCTGTTCTACCGCGCCGAGGTGTGGCGGCGCAGCGTCCACCGAACTCATGTCGCCGCACCTCGGAGCCGGCAAAGTCGGTAGGAGCTACTCTCTTGGCGGCGGAGCGACGACGGAAAAAGCAAACACCCTAGTCGGAGGCTGGCTAGCGACGCCGCAACCCCGCCCAAGGCCACGACTTGCGCAGTCGCGACCGAGGGTATGGTACCAGCACGAAAGCGCCGGACCTGCTTCCTTCCGCGTCGCATGTAGTATGGGATAGTCGGCACCTGGCACAAAAAAAAACTAAGGACCTGTCCTGTCCTGTCCCGGGGGCGGGAAAACTAAGGAATATTTACTTGAAATTTAGCAGCAACAGATATAGCGACTATATGGAGATACGAGTATGTATAGTCGCTACCGCGGTACAGCGTTTACTGTCTCCTCGGGCCCGCAGCGCAACATAGATTCGTAAGCGGTACGTCATTAAACGCTACTTGCAATGATTAGCGACTACATATCCGCCACTACCAGGTGGATGCAACATTCAAGAAATCCATAAAGAAATCCAGAAGGAAATCCAGCTATGGGCCACCAGAGGCGGGAACCGCCATGGCAGCCACCGACCAGGCATCGCCACCCGCCACCCGCCGCTCCACGCAGTAGGGACGCTCTCCCCAGCCACTCCAATAGCGGCACTAGGCCGAATGTGAGGTGGAGGCGCCGACAGGACATGAAGGGAGAGGGTGCTCAAAGAACAGCGAACGAGAAGTTGACCGGACCAGCAACGGCATAAGACGCCGGTGTACAGCTCGCACTGCTCCTCCGCGGCAGTGACAGCACGGGCGGGTCCAAGGCTACCAAGGTGCTACCCGTGCACGAGCCCCGCCCCCATCCCCATCCGGGGGTGGAGGCAAACGGAGGGCTCTCGATTCAGAGGGCCGATGACGGTCGTCGAGTCCACCCATGCAACGGGTGGGCGGTGGGGGGATTATACTACTTGTACTTAAAATCATACGCAATGAGTACACCAGCAATAAGAAAAACATCAACATGATTACATATATATCTAATAAGATCCGATGAAGCTACACTAGCCCAACTCCGAATAATGGAACGATGAATACCACGACATCACCATATGTTGCTCTATGATGACTGCCAGCAGTACGCCCTGCATGCAACACATGGCGAAGTATTGGCTCCGCAACTACCGCACGTCCCAGGTGGAGGCCTTTGCGGAGGCGGTGGATGCCACCGTCCTAACGGCGGTCGAGCGAGTGCTAGAGGCAGGTCTCTTTTGATCCCTCCGTGTACGGCAATGACACCAATCCGGTGATCACCGATTTCCTGGTGGAGCTTTTGCACGACCATGACCCCACGGCAAGCGGCTACTTTGAGCGAGATGCAGTGGCCAGGGCGCGCAGCAAGCTTCACCTCCCTATATTCACTTGGCACCCGCGCTTTCAAAGTTGAGTCTGGTTTAAGGTCGCGCAGGCTGTTTTACACGGGCAATAGCCGAAATTGGCAGGATGGTTTAGCGAAAGCGTGGAGGGAAAACGGAGTCAGGGGGGGCGCTGCGTGGAACGCAGCGAAAACTGGAAGATGGCAGGCTTAGCTGTTCTGGCTGCTTTTATGTCTACTCGCGCTGCACCCAAAAAGGGCGCAACAACATATGCCTAGTTCCCGTACCACTGAGCAGCACTTGTAGCTAAAAAGCGGTTAGGTCAAGGAGGGAAACCCCATAAACTAGTTTAGATCATTTCAAAGTTGAGTCTGGTTTTGCAAGTCTTGAGCGAACGGAGAGAGCGGTGGATTGACGGAGAAGAGGTAGCGCCAAGTCATGAAGGAGGCACTGGGAAGGCCACCGCTGCGGAGTCCTGTTGGACTTGGAAGTGGCGGAGAAGGGCGATGTGTCCAAAGAAGAACCATGCGCCAGGTGAAGGAAGAACGTTGGGGTCGATGTAGTCCAAAACGACGTCAGAGTTAGTGGCCCAACCGCCTTGGTAGGGAATGTGGGACAATGGCACTCCGATGGCGTTCGCTGCAGAAGCTGCGCCATTGCGAAGACTGTGTGAAGTCCAGGAAGTGCCAGCAGGGGGGGCAGCGTTGACTAGACTGATGGCTGCAGACAGCCAGTTGACATTGTAGCCGCAGTCCAAGCTTTTGACCGCTCGACCGCAGTGACAGCCCAGAAGTTTGATGTAGCCAAGCCAACAGTAACCAGGGGGACAGATTGGACGTTGTCGATGAAGTGGTGCAAGAGACGTGCCACTCGAGGGTGCTCGGACACCGGAAGGAGAAGTACGCGCATGTCGTCGGGTCCCCGTCGGCCAGCGCGACCCTTCTCGCGGTACACTTGCAAGGTGATGTTGTAGGTGTCGACATGCACATCTCGCACTCGACAGGAGACGCCAGTAAGGCCCATGGCGAAGAACATGAAGTTGACAACCGAGGCTAAGAGGGCTCGGAAGTCGAGGTGGTACTCTGGGTAAGGAGCAGACACAATTAGCTCGGCCTTTGTGACGAAGCGGTAGGCTACATCCGCAGGCAGAGGGACACGCAAAGGGGCAGCGTCCAGCCGGCGCTGACGCAGCATCAGCCCACGCCTTGCTGAAGTTAGGTGTAGACTGTCCTTGGCGATGGGGACGAGGTTGTGCAGCTCAAAGAACGTGTTGATTGCGGACAGGTAGGTTGCAGCGACTTAGCTGCGATGTGCCCTCGCTCCCCGATCCAGGCAACATACCGAACGACAGTAGCAGTAGTCGCCTCCAGCGGACTGATGTTCTCAGAGTCGTGGCAGAACTCCGCGAACTGAGACAGTCTGCCGGCGTAGCTCGTGAGTGTCTGAGCGCTGAGGGAGCTTGAGAGCAGGTCGAACGTCCGCTGGCCCAGCTCGTCCGATCCGAACGCATCCTGCAGCCGGGATCGCAATGACGCAGCCCACGGAGCGACAGCTGCGGGCTCGTCAATTACGTACGTGCGTCGTTTTACCGACAGAGTTCCACCAGTACGACTACTGTTCGCAAAGTACTCGGCAGCAGCGGTTAGGTTTCCGGCGGTTGGCCGGTAGCTGCTGGACGGGTTTGCAGTAGCTTCAGTACGGGTTTGCGGGGCTAGGTTCAGGTAAGAGGGCCGCCCCGCGCGCCCTTCGCGCTCGTAGCGCCTGTCCCGTGCATAACGTACACGCGCGGAACTTGGTCGTTGCGAACCAGTTGTGACACGCAGTGTAACAACCGATGGACGCAGCGATGGAATGGTACGGGAGGCGGTTGGTTGAGCCGCCATGTGCAGGTGTGCGGATGGTCGAAGCACTCGGCTGTAGCTGTAAGAAGCGCCGCACCGAGGAAGGTGTGACAATAATGGCATACTCTGTACGGGTACTGTATGATCGTAGCATCATTCATGTACGAGTACCTGCTGCTGTATCGTATGTGTGAGCGCGTGTGTCACGCGCCACAATACGAGTACTGGTGGATGATGAATCATGAGATGAGTCCTACTGGTACCGGTACACTGTTCAGTAGTAGTTACGGGATAATACGCATGTGCGTACCCGTAGCGGGCATATATGTATAATGCACCTGCCTCTGTAACATCAGTTGTATACTTGTGTATAAACTGATGTGTCAACTACATGTGCGGAGGTCTCTAAGCGACGACCTCCTGTTCGACACTTCAAGGCACGACTCTCCACGGTGACGCGCTTAGCAGTGCGCGTGCCGCTTGGTGGTGGCTAGCCGTGAGCTAGCCATACGCATAAATAGCGGCGGGTGGTGACAACGTAGTAACCATTGTTTCTTTCTCTCTCTGCTGCCTTCTGTGTGTTTACGACAGCCTTGTCTGCTTGACCTGCGTGAGGCACCCTAGACTGTCGCACTGGTTTCGGAGCGACTGTTGCGCTCCTTATCCTAGCTTCCACTGCTTTATCTGAGATAACTCGACTGAACAGTTCGACATGTCCGAGTCGATGAATTCTGCTGGCAAGAGCCGAGAGCTGCTGCTCAACGAGGAAAGTTCTGTCGACCTGTCGACTACCAAGGTTTGTGCAGCCGTGGTGGTGACTTACGGTAAGGGTCACTCGGTCGAACGCCAAGTGATTCTGACGACTGAACCGAACGCTAGATCGACTCTCTTCTTACCTGTCGGAAAGTCGATAGCGTCTGACAAGTCTGTGCGCGGCACGGCGGTGCGCAAACTGCGTGAAGAGACTGGCTTGCTTGTCGATGAAGATGATTTAGAATTGTTTGACATTCTCACCATCGAGGGCATGCGTTGTTTCTTATATGCATCTAAGCTATCGGCGAAGCAGATAGCGAAGGAGATGCGCACACCAGAGAGATCGCACGCCTTAGTCATGTCGCATTTAGTAGCACCGGTGGTTGCAGCTGGTGAAGAACTAAATGCTGATGATGGCGGCGCTGCATTACCCGACGTCGCGCGCACCTTCCCTGAGAGTATCACCCTAGACCCGGAGTCTGAGGATTCGTACTCCGTGAGCATTGCATTGAACAGTCAAGGCAAGCCTGTGCCGACGACTGTGTGGTACCCTCCGTTCATGATTCATACTGCGGTAAGTGATTCATGGGCAACCATTTATAAGTCTGTGTTGAATGGTTTCTGGATGAACCGTTCATACCCTGAGCTTCCTCAACAATTCGCATTTAGGTATGACTCTTGTGAGTCCCCTATCTGGCATGCTGTGCATCGCTATCTAGTTGTAGATCCGATGGCAACTGACCTCAGCAATATAACAATCACTGACATACCATGGTATGAGACGCGTGATGCACAACTAACTGAGTCCCAGAGGAAGTCTGCTCAAACCCAGCCCAAGCAAGATGGCCAGGATGTCCTCAAGCTAGATGTATGGCTGACTGGACTACCGGAGCTGCTTGGCACTGTGGGACTGAAGTCCACAACTGCATCTGGTCTTGCATATGCCGTGCAGACTCTGAGTGGCAAGTTCCAGCGTTGGTGGCAGGGATTTGATTCCAAGCCTCCTTCGCTGCGTCCTACCAACGCTGCAGAGTTTGTGAAGGCAGTTAGAGACTCACCATTGATGCATGACATAGTGCATGATGCATGCATAGAGCTTGATGGCATCAAGCAGGTGTCTGCTGGTCCCCAAGACTCTCCCTTGGATTATAAGGACTTTGTGCAGACCTTCAACGATGTCCTAGCAAGGACCAGACTAACCCTTCCTGATGAGTTCATGGTCCTTAAGTTTGCATCTGCATTGAGTCACAATAAGCTTAAAGAGATTGCCCATAAGTTTGTGACTGACCAGAAGCGAGCTGGACAACCATCAACACTCGCTGAGCTACAGCAGTATACAACGGCGATGGTTGGGAGCAACAAGGCGCTTGGCAATGCGGCTAAGCCTGTGGCCAATGGACATCCTGCTGGCAATGGCAATGGAGGACATGACTCCAGGAAGAAGTCCAAGGCTGCCAACATGAGCAAACGCAACCGTGGAGATGATGCTCCACCTGTCGCAGCCAATGGACGCCACACCAACAACGGCAAGAGGCAGAAGTCCAGCGACGGGAAGCAGAAGGGTAATAACACCACAACACCTGGCAGAAAGATAGTAGATTATCTTAATCATGTCAAAATGCATGAGCCTGAGAAGTGTGCTAAGCATCTGGCTGCTAAAACATGCTTTAAGTGTGGTGAGGCTCACCTTCTGAAAGACTGCCCTAAGATGAAATAGGGGTGCCCTTATTCTGCTGCTGACAGCTCAGTAGATAGGGATGTAAGTGATGTTTGTGTTACATCATGCTGTCCAGTAACTGTCGAGTCGCATGACTGCGAAGTTACTGTTGCCGATATGTCATTGGCACCTGAGGTATCCGCATTATTGTCTAATGCACGTCTGAATGACGATATACCTGTGACGAGTACATGTTCGAGTGACGATGTCGTCATCTCTGAGAGTAGTAACGACTATGTTGAGTCGCCAACTGATGAGAACTCGAATAGTGTACGCGAGTCTGGTACGACTTTGCCAGTAGCCTGTGTAACGGGTGCTCGGAAAGTTTCGACTCATCGTCGCGTAAAGGCTCTGAGGCGTCGTATGCCTAGAAAGACTGCAGTCAGTGCCGAGTGGCGACTGGTCGATAGAGTCTTCGATCCCTTACATGAGATGTTCCAGTTTACGCTGGAGGGCTGTGCGGATAATGAGGGTCTGAATACCCATCGAAACTTGCCGTTCTTTTCAGAACAAGATTCGATATTATCGCGCGACTTGTCAAATGAACGTGTGTTTATTCACCCTCCATGGCATATGACTGAGTCTATTGCGAGGCATTTTGAGCAATGCCGCAGTAGGGCTAAAGAACATACTGTAGGAGTGTTTGTATTGCCTGCATTTGATAGATTCAGTGCTTTGACAAAGCATTGGAAACTATTGCAGCAATACCCGGCAAAGACACCTTTGTTCACCAGGTGGTCTCATAAAAATGCCTCAGTCCAGGAAGATGTTAGACCGCCAAAGTATGGGGTTAACATTTGGTTAGTTGATGCTAACTGTGCTTTTCCTGATGACTTTGTACCTAAAACTGTCACAAGTCCAAATGTGAGTTTTAACGTGGACTCTGCAAAAGTTGCGGATTCTAGCCTTGGTATTGGTGAACGTGCATCTGAGTCTATAAATGAGTGTGATGCTGTCAATGTGACTGATCCATCATTTTGGAGTATACAAAGGCAAAGTTTGCCTCAGATTGCTTCTTTGACTCGTTGGGATGACCCCAGGCCATTGTTGAAAGTTAATGTGACAATTAACGATAACGCCGTTGTGGATGTACTGGTTGATAATGCGGCATCTTTAGATTTTATATCTGAGGACTTTGTGCGCAGAAACAACTTGCAGATACAAAAGTTGAAAGCCAGAACACCTGTCCGTTTGGCTTATGGTCAACGTGTCTCATGTTGCCATACAATTGTTGTGTCTCTGTCTGTTGGAGGACATGTATTTGAGAATCGAGTATTTTATATACTGCGTGAGCTCAAAGTCTCCGACACTGTGAGATTCAGATGTGACGTAAATGTGCCCTACTGGTGACGAACGACGACATACGGGGACGATACGGGACGG
The DNA here is from genome assembly GCA_006384855.1 of Tetraselmis striata. Taxonomy (NCBI): domain Eukaryota; kingdom Viridiplantae; phylum Chlorophyta; class Chlorodendrophyceae; order Chlorodendrales; family Chlorodendraceae; genus Tetraselmis; species Tetraselmis striata. Next base: position 51,026 of record VCJN01001810.1, read on the forward strand.
ACGAGGGACGTGGATTTCATACCCAGTAGCGACGACTATCGCGCGCGACCTGTAAAGTACTATATGAATTTCTCGTTTCCATAATTTCATCAAATTGATATGCGCACGCGGGCTCGCGTGTCGCCCGCCGACGCGGAGCACCCGGGCTAAGTACAGGCGGATGTACGCACTCATTGCACATCGCCGCACATCGCTGACCGCACATCGCTGACCGCTGACCCCGCGGTGTGCCGCGATGTGCGGCACGACGGGCGGAGGTGTGGGCGGATGTAGGTGGTACGGTAGGTGGTAGGCGGTAGGTGGTGTTCGTAGGTGCGCGTTTTAATGCAGCCGCCCTAACTGCTGATGATTGTGTAACGCCCCAGCACGCGCATGAAGTACGGGGTCGCCTCACGGTCACCGCCGCTCACCGTTGAATAAAGCGCGGACAGCCGCGCACTCGCATCTGTGTTGCCTGCCGGTGGTGGGTTACATCCACCCCAACTCTCACCCCCCCCCCCCCCCCCCCCCCCCGCCCCCGCGCGCGGCAGCAGGCATGCCGGCAAAGGGATGGATAGCGAGTGTGTCGAAGGATGGCGTGTACACATGCAAGCACTGCCACGGCATCGTGACGGGTAGTAGTGAAAGGACGGCGCGAGAGCGGCACTTCCGGAAATACCCGAACTGTAGCCACTCGTTGAAGCGTGCGGCTAAGTTGCGCCGCAAGGCCGCCTTATCACAAGCAGCAGCAGCAGGGGCGGCAGCAGCAGCAGCAGCAGCAGCAACAGCAGCAACAAGCGCGGCAGCAGGAGTAGCTGCAGCCGTCGGAAACGGCCCGCCGGCGCCGGTCTCGGACGACGGCGGCTCGAAGGTGGACGATGTGATGGGCGTGGGGGAGGACCCCGTTGGCGAAGACGGTATGGACATCGACGCGCCTGCGTTGCCGCCGGCGGGCGTCGAACCCGCGATGAGGGCGTGATATGGAAAGGCGATCCCGGCGACTTCTACATGAAGGTCATCGCCAAGAAGTTCCGGGGAGTATGGCACTACGGCGTGATAACCGGCGTCGTTACCGAGTGGGTGTTGGAGGACTACGGCGGGGCGACCCAGTGGCGCGCTGTTTTCGAGGACGGTGACATTGTGGACCTTCTGCGTTCAGAGGTGAGTGGGCCCGGCCTGCGTGCTGGTGGCACCACTCAACTGCGGTTGTATGGAATCACACGCACCCGCCCGGTCGGCGTGGCAGGTTGTGGAGGCTATGGCGGCTGCCCAGGAGCACCCCCCTGTGGATGCGGACGGGGAGGCTCGCTTGGTAACCTTCCATCAAGGCGATGACTTGTCCAGTGAATCACGCACCTTGCCCGGCGTGCGTTCAACACAACCCGGCTGGCGGAGGCCAAGCAGAACACTGGCTGCCATGGCGTGTGCCATGTGCATGTGGTCCTGGGCTATGTCAGCATGATCAACCTCTTCCCCCTCGCGCCGTTCCACCTGTTTTTTTTTGGCTTGGGAAGGGACTTCTGGAGGAAATTTGTCACCGTGCAGGGCCACATTGGATTCCGAGCTATGAAGCAGGAAGACCGGCGCCAGGCTTTAGTCCCGATACCCAGCAACTTTGAACGCGGGTTGCGCCCTTCGTTTGCAGTGTCCAAGAATCGAAAGGTAACCCCCCCCCCCCCCCCCCCCGGGCGTGGGCGTGGGCGTGGGCGTGGGCGTGACGGCATTCCCCTCCATGACTGCAGGGTCGGGCAAGGTGACGGTGCAGTCCGGCTGGGTCATGGAGGACTGCTTGCACCACATGGAAACGTTTTCCATTCTTAACGCCGGTCCGCTGCTCGAGGAGGCCCGGGTGAAGGCGATCATGACCGAGAAGGAGCTTCGCGTCCCCAGGCGGTGCTTGGGCACATGTACAAGCGCATGCAAGGAGCTGCGTGGTTCGTCACGCTGTGGGGGTTGCAGAATGTGGTGACGGAGGAGGACGGCCCCGAGCGCAAGGCGCAGGTGGACGCGCTCACTAGGGAGGGGAGGACTCGATACCCGCACGCGGCGCCAAGGCCGCGGCGGCCGGGGCAGCGCGGCGCCAAAGGCGCGGCGGCCGGGGCAGCGCGGCGCCAAGGCGCGGCGGCCGGGGCAGCGCGGCGCCAAGGCGCGGCGGCCGGGGCAGCGCGGCGGCCAAGGCGCGGCGCCGGGGCAGCGCGGCGCCAAGGCGCGGCGGCCGGGGCAGCGCGGCGCCAAGCCGCGGCGGCCCGGGCAGCGCGGCGCCAAGGCGCGGCGGCCGGGGCAGCGCGGCGCCAAGGCAGCGGCGGCCGGGGCAGCGCGGCGCCAAGGCGCGGCGGCCGGGGCAGCGCGGCGCCAAGGCGCGGCGGCCGGGGCAGCGCGGCGCCAAGGCGCGGCGGCCGGGGCAGCGCGGCGCCAAGGCGCGGCGGCCGGGGCAGCGCGGCGCCAAGGCGCGGCGGCCGGGGCAGCGCGGCGCCAAGGCGCGCGGCCGGCCGGCAGCGCGGCGCCAAGGCGCGGCGGCCGGGGCAGCGCGGCGCCAAGGCGCGGCGGCCGGGCAGCGCGGCGCCAAGGCGCGGAGGCCGGGGCAGCGCGGCGCCAAGGCGCGGCGGCACGTGGCAGGCGCCCAAGGCGCGGCAAGGCGGCGGGCCGGGCCAGCGCGCGCCAAGGCGCGGAGCCGGGCAGCGCGGCGCCAAGGCGCGGAGGCGGGGCAGCGCGGCGCCAAGGCGCGGCGGCCGGGGCAGCGCGGCGCCAAGGCGCGGCGGCCGGGGGCAGCGCGGCGCCAAGGCGCGGCGGCCGGGGCAGCGCGGCGCCAAGGCGCGGCGGCCGGGGGCAGCGCGGCGCCAAGGCGCGCGGCCGGGGGCAGCGCGGCGCCAAGACAGCGCATACAGCGGAATCGGCGGAAAGGGATGCATTACAAGCTGTGGACGGCAGCCGCTTAAAACTATGCCGGTCATGCCGCAACAAACCCCAGCACTGGCTTCTGGATACCTCTTGATCTGGCTGACGGCGGCGGGCTGCGGGATGCAGGGCCGCATGACTGAGGTGGCGGTGCTGGTGAGCCCGCAGAGTCTGCATGCGGCGGAGGCGGCGCAGCCGCATAGGCACTAGACAATGCTCTGAAGCGAGCCCCAATTGTCTGCCCAGCGCCTGCCCCAATGTAACGCACCAGCTTGGCAGCAATTGGCAGCTCTTTTGCCCCCCCCCCTCCACCCCACAGACACACTACCAATACCAGTTTCTCATCCCGGCGGGCAGTTGATGCGTATACCCAGGCTTGTGCGTACGCGGTGCGGGGGGGGGGGGGGGGGGGGGGGGAATCACTATAGCTAAGCTAGTGATGTGAGATATGAGTGCAGCAACAGATATTGTGCAAGATATAATACGATGGCATGCAAGCGGGTCCCCGCTCTTCCACAATCATTGGCCCTGCTCCCTCTTGCCCCGCCCCCGGTGCCCTTTAGCTGCTCTCAGCATCCCGAGTGGGATGGGCGGGGCAGCGGTTGCTACCGAGTGAGGCGTAGCATCGTTTGCAGTAGCAACGCAGCCTTTCCGGTGTGACGCCGCCTGGATGTAACCCAGCAGTACGCGCAAAGTGCAAGTGCAAGCTGCTGATGGCGGGGATCCCGCGCGCGGGGGGGGGGGGGGGGGGGGGGGGGGCAGCGGCTGTGGGATAGGCGCGGCAGCGGTTGCTACAGAGTGAGGCGTCGCATTGTTTGCAGTAGCAACGCAGCCTTTCCGGTTGCATAGTGTGACGCAGCCTGGATGTAACCCAGCAGTATGCGCAAAGTGCAAGTGTTACACGTCCGTGTGCCCCACCCAATGACATTGCGCCCGACCTCACTGACGGCATGTCTCGCTCTCCTTCAGCTCCTGGGCCGTCCGCCGCCTCACCCTGCGCACCCTACCAGCCGCGCGTGCCTTCTCGGAAGCCTCACACACGGCGGCGCGAGTCGCGTCGTGGGAACGCGTCCCTGACATGGCGGAACTCCGCCCTCACCGTGGCCGTGGTCGGGCAGGGGACTGCCCGCTGATGGGTCGCCATGCATGGGTACTTGGGGCCGCACAAAGCCGGGGTGCCGTCGCAGCAACACTCCCAGTCCGTCCGTTGGCCGCAGTCCACGCATGACGGGCGTCCGGCCAGGACACGCACATGATAGTGCATGTGGCCGCCTCCCGCCACTGCTCGTAGTGCTCCGGTCAACATGGCAGACGAGCAAGTCGGCCATGTCCCGCAGGTGGCTGCGGGGCGGGTGGCGCGAGCGCAGCCTCGCTCGCCTCGACAACCCCCTCAGCCCGATCAGTCGCCTC
>VCJN01001811.1:0-62132 GCA_006384855.1 Tetraselmis striata
TGCAGCGCTGCAGCAATCTGCGGCGTGCCGCGAGCAAATATCAGGCATTGGTGGTACTGCCTTGCAATCTGTATAGTATTGAAAAGCATATGGGCAATTAAATCCCCTTTTTGTCATAAAAATCCTCATACTGGAAGGTTGCCGAGCCGGCTCTTTACCCCCCACCGTCTTGGTCGACGACCGCTACTACCAGGTCGTAGCGGCGCCGCGTCAGGCTGGCGGGTCCTCTAAGCCCGCATCTCAACCACCGCCACCGGGGTCCGGCGGAGATGGCTCCCAAAACGGCGCTGCAGCAGGTCTCTGGATAGAGCTTCGAGCAGCTCCGCCCCTCCCCCGAGCAGGCTTGGTCCCTCGGAGACTGCCAAGCCGCCGAGTGAGCCTCAGCCTTCGAGTGCGACGAAGCGCCCGCACGGTGCGTTGAGCACGGGAGGCAAGACCAGCTTGTCGCCCATTAAGCTGCGCAAAAAGCATTCCAAGAAGCGCGGGCCGAGTCCTCCTTCAAGATGGCGATATAGTTGGAGGACGACGACCCCTTCCAGACGCCTAAGCCGAAACGCGAAGCCACGTCAAGCCGTCAGGCGCCTTCAGGTGCCGCTGGTGGGAGTCGCAGGGCCACATCTTCCCGTGGCGGTGCCGCATCTCCGCCTCCCCGACCCGCATTTCCACCTATGGAGGCAAGAGCAGCAGCTTGTAGCCCAATAAGCTGCGCAAGAAGCATTCCAAGAAGCGTGGGCCGACTCCTCCTTTAAGGATGGCGAAAGAGTTGGAGGACTACGACGACCCCTTCCAGGCGCCTAAGCCGAAACGCGAAGCCACGTCAAGCCGTCAGGCGCCTTCAGGTGCCGCCGGTGGGAGTCGCAGGGCCACATCTTCCCGTGGCGGTGCCGCATCTCCGCCTCCCCGACCCGCATCTCCGCCTATGGAGGCAAGAGCAGCAGCTTGTCGCCCATTAAGCTGCGCAAGAAGCATTCCAAGAAGCGTGGGCCGAGTCCTCCTTCAAGATGGCGAAAGAGTTGGAGGACGACGACCCCTTCCAGGCGCCTAAGCCGAAACGCGAAGCCCCGTCAAGCCGTCAGGCGCCTTCGGGTGCCGCTGGTGGGAGTCGCAGGGCCACATCTTCCCGTGGCGGTGCCGCATCTCCGCCTCCCCGACCCGCATTTCCACCTATGGAGGCAAGAGCAGCAGCTTGTAGCCCAATAAGCTGCGCAAGAAGCATTCCAAGAAGCGTGGGCCGACTCCTCCTTTAAGGATGGCGAAAGAGTTGGAGGACTGCGACGACCCCTTCCAGGCGCCTAAGCCGAAACGCGAAGCCACGTCAAGCCGTCAGGCGCCTTCAGGTGCCGCCGGTGGGAGTCGCAGGGCCACATCTTCCCGTGGCGGTGCCGCATCTCCGCCTCCCCGACCCGCATCTCCGCCTATGGAGGCAAGAGCAGCAGCTTGTCGCCCATTAAGCTGCGCAAGAAGCATTCCAAGAAGCGTGGGCCGAGTCCTCCTTCAAGATGGCGAAAGAGTTGGAGGACGACGACCCCTTCCAGACGCCTAAGCCGAAACGCGAAGCCCCGTCAAGCCGTCAGGCGCCTTCAGGTGCCGCTGGTGGGAGTCGCAGGGCCACATCTTCCCGTGGCGGTGCCGCATCTCCGCCTCCCCGACCCGCATTTCCACCTATGGAGGCAAGAGCAGCAGCTTGTAGCCCATTAAGCTGCGCTAAAAGCATTCCAAGAAGCGTGGGCCGACTCCTCCTTTAAGATGGCGAAAGAGTTGGAGGACGACGACCCCTTCCAGGCGCCTAAGCCGAAACCCGAAGCCCCGTCAAGCCGTCAGGCGCCTTCGGGTGCCGCTGGTGGGAGTCGCAGGGCCACATCTTCCCGTGGCGGTGCCGCATCTCCGCCTCCCCGACCCGCATCTCCGCCTAAGGAGCCCTCATCTCGGGACGCGAAGCCCGCACCGCCGCCTGCGCCGACATCTCGCCCCAACGCCGCGTCGCTGTCAACAGGGTTCAGAGGTAGCATCTCGTTGCGACGAACACAATCTCTGAGGTCGGCGATAGAGTCGTAGGCCCGGGGCGTCTTCTCTGCGCGAGTGAGGCTCGATTTCCAGGCTTGAAACGCTTGAAACGCAGTCGCCATGCCCTCGCGTCCGCAATCTTCCAAGGTGAGGCGGATAGTACTTTACGCGACTGAGGGCGCGAAGAGGACACGCCGATGTGCCATTTTTAGTACTCTCGTATAGTATTGCATTGCACCTGAAATGTGACCGAAAAATGGGTACATATCCCAGCCTAAGCGATCACGTGGGGGGCACATTTTTGAGTCCAGGAATTGGACCGTTTTGACTCAAAAATGTGCCCTGTACCATCTGCACACCGGCAGAGAGAATGCCGCCCAAGGTACCATGCACGCAAGCCGAGACCCGCTGCAATAGCCCCCGCCGTGTGCGCGACAGGTGACGGCGGAACTCAGCAGGTTGGCTTGCGACAAAGTTCCGAAGTGCCTGAACGGATTGACCACGAAGAAAGCAAGAGGTCGGGGCGGAAGGACCGCCAGGGAAGTTGCGCACAGCCAACAGCACTACGGTACCCTACATATGACCACGGTACCCTACCAGTCAGCTATGATCGCCGGAGCTTGAAGTCCACGCTGTTGGAGTTCAAGACTATGCGGTACGGGGTCAAGTACACTGCAGTGCCCCGGGCCACGGCTGTGGATCGGTTTGAGCGCTCCCTGTTGGGCGACATACAACGGGGGTTGGCTGCGTGGGATGCGGCGTGGCACAACACGGAGCCCGGACAGAAAGGTCCTCTTCGAGACATCCTCGATACATCATGGAGACATCCTGGATGTCGGAGTACACGGGCATGGTCTTCGGCACAGTGGGTGAGGTGAGCAAGGGGGTGCGCCGCACAGTGCGCAATATCGCATGCTTGGCTGCGGATCGGGGTGCCCTCTCATCGCGGGGCACTCGGTGCATCACCCGGGCTCACCAGGAGGCCTTGCTCGCAAGAGATTTCCTCGGGGTCATGAGCTTGGTGGCCGCTCGAGAGCGCGCTCGCGGCCTCATCACACGGCGCAGATTCGTCTGCCATCCCGTTGCTGAAGCTGCACAGCACGTCCGAGGATCACCCACACACACACATGCACGCGTGGCCCGGAATCTGAACCGTGTGCGCATCACTCATCCATCCCGCCTCATGCGGGAAGGCGGCTTGCTGTGTTGATTCCCTAATTCTGGGGAACTGCCCTTTTTGTAATTCACACTAGTACAAGTCAGCACCCGTGTAGTAACTGACCCACTACTGCAGATACTCGTACTCCTACGGGATGTCACCGGGGAGGTCTCGCTGCAGCACATCCCGCCAGCGCGACCAACACGCGTGCCAGAGCCACGTGTTCTTGCCGCTCGCTGCTTCAAGCCCAGACCCTGTCCCTAGTATCTCGGTAAGTGCCCGCTTGTGTTTACTCGCGCAGCGGACCGTGTGCTCAGGCCCCCTCTCCGGGCCCCCGCCCGCCACCCGCGCCGCAATGCCGCCCCACCGCCGCCCCGCCGCCATTATACGGTACCGATCCTCGCGCCGGCTTTAGTTATTTCATTTTATTTTATTTTTTACTCTTAGGTTCTTTGACGTGTAATTGACGGCCTTTAGCTGCACCTATTACCCTAAAAGCGCTTATTTCATTTCCCAAAAAGTACATGTTTATTCGTTGCTGTTAAGTAGTATTAACTGAGGTTACGAAACGACTACCGAGTGACATGTTCATTCGTTGCTGTTAAGTAGTATTAACTGAGGTTACGAAACGACTACCGAGTGATGCCCCAATCCTATAGCGATGCCAGCCCTAGTCGGCCGTGTGCTATCGGCGCCACGATGCTCCGGAAATTTCCGGAATCTTCCTGCGCCGATTCGTTCATCGGCCGCCGGCATCCCCGGCACCTGAGGGTTGGTGGCAGCAGCTCTAGACCCTTCGACAGCACTGGCTATTTAGGCGGGACACGGACTCGGCACATTCCATCCCTTTTGTTGTTGCTTGCTTGCAACAGACAATCGCACGGTGCTCTGCGCCGTGAGGGACCGTGTGCTCGGCATCATCGGTGCACGTCAAACCTCCGCAGAGATGGCGTTCCGCTGCTAGGTTATTGTTCATGGGCCGCCCAATCGCGCAGAGCGGGCGTGCCAGCCGCGCCGGCCCCTATGGCGTGGCACTCCGGCGCTTTTCCCATCGCGCGCCGGCCCCACGTTGCTCGCCCCGTCGCTCGCCAACGTGACGTCCGACACCCCTGTGGTATCAGCCGTCCATGGTGCTTGCAGCCCGGATCCCTCCGACCTCTGCTTGCCTTCGGCGTGGCGGAAATTCCGTCACCCTTGCGCGAGACGACACCCGAGTTGTTACCCTGCTGACATCCCGGCGCGTCGTGCGCTGATCTCCCGGTCTTTTACTACGGCTTCCGACGTGTGGCGCCGCCGGAGCTTTCTTCTGAAATTACTGGCCACCTTATTGCGCGCGACGTGTCATTGGAGCGCTACTCGAGCGCCTCGTGGTGGAGACGTTGGAGAGGGGGCCGAATCGCATCTTCTTGCGCGTGTCGTCGCGACACTGCGGTCCCTGCGTTAGCCTAGCGTCCCGCGTTTGCCTGCACGATCGGCTCCGCGGCGCTTCCGATGCGTCACGCGAGCCGTGCTCGTTGTTCCGCACGTGGAGCGTCCGCAGCTTGCTTGCGCACAAGCGATGGACGGGGAGCGTGGAGACAGCCGCCGCACGTGTGGCCGGCCCGCGCATCCGTCGGTGTGTTGTCTTTGTTTTCAAACACCGGCCTGGCGGGCACATGGGAAGCGTGCGCTGCCATGCCGCTGTGGCCTCCGGCTTCCATGGCAAAACTGGCTGTGCCTCCCTCTGCCCAGTGCCTACCTGCCTGCTCATGGAAGTAGTTTAATCGTTGTTAAGTATTAACTGAGGTTAGGAAACGACTGCCGAGTGATGCCCCAATCCTATAGCGGTGCCAGCCCAAGTCGGCCGTGTGCAATCGGCGCCATGATGCTCCGGAAATTTCCGGAATCGTCCTGCGCCGATTCGTACATCGGCCGCCGGCATCCCCGGCACCTGAGGGTTGGTGGCAGCAGCTCAAGACCCTTCGACAGCACTGGCTATTTTTTAGGCGGGACACGGACTCGGCACAGTCCATCCCTTTTGTTGTTGCTTGCGCAACACCCACCCTCCACTCCCATCATGGTTGTCTTGCCAGGCCTCAACCCGGATGTAATTCACCGAAACTGGTCCTTTGGCAAAACTGGCTGTGCCTCCCTCTGCCGAGTGCCTACCTGCCTGCTCATGGAAGTAGTTTAATTCCAAGAAAGCGCCTGTATGTTATTCCCGCATACGGGAATGGAACACATGGCGGTAGGGGCTTATTTCCGAAATGGCGCCTTTTTCATTCCATTGGAGTTTATTTCCCGGATTGCGCTTTTTTAAATTTCCTGGAAATACTATTTCCAAAATAGTTCCTTTTTATTTCCGCGGTTTTTATTTCCTGGATTTGACAAAAAATATTTACAAAAAATTACTTATTCCACAGAAGTTTCCTTCATTTTCTGGTTGCTTCTAGACAGCACACCGTAGCTGCATCACGGCACAGTACAAGTGTACTAGTCAGCAATTCCTCGCGGGTACAAATACCGCCTCGGAATAGCCGACGACTAGACTGAGAGAACGCCAGAACCCATGTGCAATTGAACCCAGAACTGACAGGCAATTATCTGCTATTCCTTCCGCTGAGGACAGGGGAGACTCTATAATTACGGGTACCTATTACCGCTAGGTTCCCTAATTAACTGGGCCGTAACACTGAAAAGTATGATCCGACCGCAGGTCAAAGCGCCAGGGATTTAGGCAAGCGCAAACTGTGGCACAACCTCAACGAGTCGGTTGCAGGTTTGATGCCACCCGGCCAGCACTGTATTTTCCGAACATTTTCTTGGGATTACACTGCTTGGGTGCCTACCGAGCGACCACCCGGTTTTAGGCATGTGCAAACGCGCAGTACTCACTGGTGCCGATGGCGTTCGGACACTACTCGAATCTCGCTAGTCGAAGAGCAACTGCTAGTTCAGATAGACAATTCCGGCTTTAATCATACAGATCGACATCGATCGGGCTTGCGTCCGACCATGGAGCTAGCCCAACCACAAGTATCTCTGGCTAACAAGTTTCAGAAACGTGTGAGCCCCTTCGCTGGTAGATGCTCATGGTCCAAGGACCACCGAGGTCCCGACCGTCGGATGGCGAGCAGTTGGCATGGAACAAGGAGAGGAATAGTATACTTAACATCAAGTCGAAGCTTCCCATCGGCGGCGCAACGGCTCATCTCACCGCCCTGACCGAGGGTTCCACCGAGCCTATATCTGACAAGGAGGAAGATCCGATTGAGGGATCAGACCTCGACGAGGTTCGAACCTCTAGTTTATCTGCCCCTACTGTCGGCCGCTATCTAGTGGGGGGCAACGATCAGCCTTCCACTGATGGTACTAGATCTGTGGCACCTGAACCGACCGCTCTAATGGCATCGGTTTGTTTTGCGTCACCACGACAGGGTCGTTAGGGCATTATGGATGTGGGTTGCAATATCAGTTGCAATGCATACCGATATGAATTCACATCTCTATGGAAGCTCAACCGTTCCGGCACAGTTGGAGGGGTGGTTGTGCCTTTTGAGGGCATTGGTGTTGTTGAAGTGGCCTTACCACATGAGGTTGTGCATTGTTGGATATCACCAAACTCTATGCTCATGCTATGTTGTCCAAGAGTGGCTGTGGCAGATTACTCAGTCAGGTAGATCTAAGGAGTATGGTATGGTGGATAGGGATGCAAGAATGGTGGGCCTGAAAGTGGACAATGGCCTCTACATCCTACCGAGCAAAGAGGACAGCTTTCTCGATCACGAGGAGGCAGTGCATGGGGCAACAACTGATGATGTAGCCGTGGCAACAGCTGCGAATTCCGGCACTAGTGTTGATGCTGGTGATGCCAATGCACCTGATACTGGTACTAATGTATGTAATGTTGACCCTGTGACGATATTGTCTGAAGTCAATGCAGAGGCGGCATTGTGGCACGAGAGACCCGATCACTTACACATGGGCGGTGTTCAAATGCAACATGGCCACCGGGTCACTGGCGTGCCTAATTTTCCGTGCTACATCCGTAGTCAATTCTGTCACGACTGTGTAGTGTCTACTCAATAAGGCATGTGCGGCACCTCAAAACAGACAACCAGTTAAACCACCTGAACGCGCACTTAAGAATTTTTCAGTCGATCTTTGAGGTCCAACGCGAGTGGCTTCACCTCATGGCATGCGGTACAATCTCCTTGTCACTGACTACTACACCAACAACGGTGCCTCAGATACATGGAAAACAAGACAGCAGAGGAGGTTGGCAAGCAGCTCGCAGTAGCTTTTCGCAAGATTAAGTTCACTCATCAGCGCCATCATGGGCACTTACAATTTGCCCCGATGATGAAATTTGATCAAGATCCCACTTAATGCGCGGCTGAAAGCCTGCATGACATAGTCACCGCTATGGAGTCTGGGGTACAATGGACAGCACCGCATCAACAAAACATGTTGGGGAAGGTGGAGCGGCCTTTCAGAACTCTTACTCAGACAGGCAGCATGTACAATGAATGTGCCCACCTGGATGTAGACTCTGGCATTGTCCGCCGCCAACTGGTTGCATCAGCGTACCTACTCCCAAGCGGTTGGACCTGGAGGCGGCATCCCATGTCAACTAGAATTGGGACAGGCAGCCGATGTTAGTGCTCACATGTTATTTGGATGCGCAGCATTTGCGTAAAATCCGGGTGATCAGCGCAGCAAAATGGATGTCAAAATATTCAAAGGGGTGATGGTTGGCTATGCTGAGGACTCAATTCGGTACAAGGGGTACAATCCCACCACTAGCAACATCATCAACACGATACATGTGCGCTTTGATGAGCACACGCCTGGATTTGGAGGGTCCGCACCATTTGCGGCGGTGCGTATGGAATCTTAAGAGGACTCCGATGGGGAGTCCGATGTGCCAAGGCTCCCGTACGCATCCCGAGATATATTAAATTCGGTGGGGGATACGGAGCTAGCGCTTGGGCACCTGGATATGCTGCCCCTGACAAACAGGTGCGAAATCGGCGCCCACCTACGCGATTTCGCGATTAGTTTCAAGCTATGCTATCTGATGCTGGGGATGACGGAGCAGTGATTGCTGAGGTAGACTTGTCAAATGACAATGTGGTTGCACTCTTGGCCGCCAGTGAGCTCCCTGAACCTGCCACCTACGACATAGAGGCAGTCAGTGGTCCCCACGCCAAGGAGTGGCTGCAAGGCATGCCAAAGAGTACAGTGCTCAAGTGGCTAATAGCACATGGGACGTAGATCTGGTGGCACTTCCATCAGACAGACAAGCGGTCAACTGCAAGTGGGTGTTAAAGTCAGACCTGACTTTGATGGCGAGGTAGTGGCTAAATACAAAGCCAGACTTGTGGCTAAGGGTTGCAGTTAGAAGGCTTGTATCGACTATACCAAGACATTCTCACCTTGATTCGACAGGCCAGTCTCCGGGTAATGCTAACCATTGCTGCTGCCATGGACATGGAGCTATACCGATTGGATGTGGACACGGCGTTCCTTCATTCCGATCTAGATGAAGAGGTATACATCCGCCAACCTGAGTGAGGGATTCCATGATGGCACAAAGCGGGTGCTCAGACTGAGAAAGTCGTTGTATGGCCTCAAGCAATCCCCTCGGAATTGGAACAAACTGATCAGTGGGTGGCTGCTACATACCGGGTGGAAGCAGTGCAGTAAAGATCCATGTCTATACTACTGCTATCAAGATGGAAGTTTTTCTATGTTGGGGCTGTACGTGGATGATATGCCCTTTGCGTCGACCTCTGTGGAATGGGCTACACACTTAAAGCAGCAGATCAGTCAGCGCTTCCGGATTACCGTCACAAAATTGCAGTGGCTTCTGGGCCTGCACATCGCCAGGGACGGAGCCAACCGGACTATCACCCTGGACCAGTCGAAGTACAATGGTGACATTCTTCGTCAGTTTGGGATGGAGGACAGCTACTCCTCTGCACTCCCCATGGACATTGACTCCTGAATCGCCTTCCTGATTCAGCGCCGCCGTCACCTGCACTTGGAGTGGAGGGTCGTGAAACTTACCGGCCCTTGATGACTGTGCAGCCTCATGCATGTCGGCTGCAACACCGGACGTGATAGCACTGCTGCTCTCAGCATTCCAGGCCAGGTGTAGAAAGCACCATGTCATATGCGTTTGACTGCTTTGCTGAAGATGGTCCTCCGTTATCTCAAGGGCATGCAGTCACTGGGCCTCGCCTTGGGGGGTCACCGGCCAGTTTGCAGCTCACATGCTATGCGGATGCTGACCATGCTGGGGATATGGAATCTCGCCGCCCCATGTCTGGCTACTTCTTCTTTCTAGGTGATCACGGCGCTGTTAGCTGGAAATCCATACCTCAGCCAGTCGTGTCAACCTCTACGTGTGAGGCAGAGTAACACTCTCTCAGCCTCGCTGTCGAGGATGCCGCCCTACATCTCCCGCCATGTAGTGGAAGAGCTGCTTGATCGGGATACAACAAGCATGTCAGCCGAGCCGGTCTAATCCATAAAGACAATCAGAGCACCATCAAGTACTGTCATAGTTCCATCGTCAGTGACAAGACTAAGCACATCGACATCAGATACCATTTTGTCAAGGAAAGAATCATGTGGGGCACAATCGAGATCGGATACTTGCCCACACCTGAGATGGTTGCAGACATGCTCACCGAACCACTTCCCAGGGAGGCCGTGCACAGCCATGCGCACAAGGCTCGGGGCTGGGGCGTTGCAGCATTGAGTGGGGGTGTGGACAACTGAGGTCTGACGGTCAGTGTGTTTGATACTACAGTGCTACTGCGCTTAGCCGCTGCTGATAAGCGCGCGCAGGCGCGCGCGTACGAGGACTACATCAAGACACGTTGTGCGTGCTGTACGCACCCTAGTTAGCAGCGCCAGTACACCTCCAGCTCCGGCTGCTCAGCCCTCATCAGTGAGGGGCTGCTAGCCTTGTAGTCACTTCTTCGGTCTCACCTAGCAGAGCTTTTCCGGCACCTGTTGCACCACCGCCTGCGACTCAGGCAGGACGCAGCAGGTTATGCGCATGACAAACATGATACCTGGTACCTGGCGCCAATGCCCCTGTCGATATTCGACGTACACATCTAGAAAAGGCAGACGGTATCGGGCTGAAAGCAACATGGGACCAACCTGGGACTTAAAATTGAATCACAAGAGCCTCACATTGCGCGCCTGCGCGATCGACGACAGGCAGCGGCATTGGGCAGAAGCCTGCTCACTGTCATTGCTGGCCTCGGCCTTCACGTTCTCGTCCTCCTCTGTCTCGTCGTTCTCGGGTCGTCACCCTTCGCAAGTTTGTCCTTCTTCTCCTTAAATTCAGCTGCCTTCGTCTTCTTCTCCCCCTTCCGGTATTCAGGCTCGCCCTGCAGACGATCCATCACCTGCTGGAGTTACTTCTTCAGTTCGTCCATCTCCTCGCGCTGCTGGGCGATGATACGAGCTGCCGCCCCGGGTCGTCGGTGCGGCACGTCTCCAGGATGCTGTCAAGCTTGGAGTGACAGTCGGGGTGGTCCTTGTGGAAAACGTTCAGCGCTTTGCGCAGGTCTTCAATGAAACTCATCTGCATGTATGGCCTGAAGCGGTGTCCGCCCTTTTTGGTTGTGACGAAGTACCGAGGACTTAAAACAACTCGATCCTCACGCGCACAGAGCACGTGACCGTAGTTTTTATTTAAAACGCAGCGAAAACTGGAAAGATGGCAGGCTCTGCTTGCTGGGACTGCTTGTATGTCTCCTTGTGTTGCACACGACAGGGCACAACAACGACGAACTAGTTACCGGTACTTCTGCGACAGGACATGCAGCTAGAATCGGTTAGGAAAAAGGAAAGGGCGAATCCCCCGTATAATGGTTTAGAACCAGGTTATAAAATTTCAAAATGTAAAGCTACATTTAGCTGAAGCAGCGGGGCATGGTACGTTTGTGACGTGCCAAAGTGTATACGTGTGAGATATGCCTTCCGTGCGCCGCTCCCGTATGTATAAACACGTATGTGCCTGTTTAGGGAAAGGGCGAAACCCCATAGACTAGTTCAGAATCCCTACCCCCTGGCTTAGGGAAAGGGCGGAACCCCATAGACTAGTTGACAGCAAGGATATCAAATTGAAAAACGTAAAGCTACATTTCGCTGATGCATCGGAATATGGCACTTGTGTGGCCTGCTGTTGTGTGTGTGTGTGTGTGTGTGATGTATTCATTCCGCGCGACACGCGCTTGTATGTATATACACGCATGTAGCTGCAATGAGGCGATCCGTCAGGGTAGCAATGCCCAGTGTATGACACATGTAGTGACTACTGCATCACCATTTCTAGTGTTTCTGATAACCGCAGCTACAGCGCTTGCTAGGCCCAGCCTCTGGAGACTTGGAAGCAGCACGTTTGTTGCAGGCACTTGGACGTAGTGGCTTTTGCAGTCGTCCATGGCGTAGAGTGCAATCGGAGCGCAGGATAGCGGTGCGATACTAGTAAAGATTTACCACACCCTGTCCACGCCGTATCGGCTAGTCACAAACACGCAACTGTGTGATGCCACAAAAGAGCTGAAATCAGCCACGACGCACTTTTATTTGCATGAATTCCGAGAATGCAAACAAGGCTTTGAAAATTACACCTTGCTGATAAAACATAATCCCCCCCCCCCCCCCCCCCCCCACCCCAAACTATTCCCAAAGTTTCCACCCTGATGCCTTACTGAATGATTGACAGCGCACTTTGTGGCGCCTGTTAGCGCACTTATAAATTAAACAAAATCTACACATACACTCTACTAGTCTACTTGAGGTATCGATGCCCAGCGCAAGCATGTGAACAATATAGCTACGTGTGAGCTACCTGTATTTACGCATACTTGTAGCTTGAAATGGTGGCGCTCAACATCTCGAGGCGAGCAACATGGCCAAGACGGTGGCCTAGATAAACGCGAAGGGGCAGGGCAGCGGTGTCAAAGGCGCAGTCCTAGCTGCTGCTCGGGTTAATGCCATCAGCATGTGTGAAAGTAGGGCAGCAAAACCAAGGCGCTGGTTGCTCGCATGAGAGCAGGCGGCCGCCGCGCGGGCACGATGAATGTTAGCAGTTGACCTGACTGAGAGAAGCGGCAGGCTGCCGGCTTGTGCATCCCCCCCCCCCCCCCCCCCCCCCCCCCCCCTTCTCCTCCCCCATTAAAAGAATACAGTGTCAAACTTCATGCTTGACGAGACATCGGTGCAATGGATGAGGTTCGTGGCAGGTAGCATGCATGCCTCATGCAAGTCGTTGCTGACATGCTGGGCGATGCATGTGGGACTTGGTACTTGTCTGGTCATATCTTAGAGTACGGCGTGCAGCAATGTAAAGCGAGTTGCCACATTGCCGTCAGCCAGAGGCGGTCTTGCCCTTTGCCCGTAGAGCCCCACCCCGGCCCCTCCAGGAGAGCGTCGCGACAGCCCTAGCCGATCGAGCACTTCTGGAACATGCTCTTCTTGCCGCCCGTGCGCTGCGTCACCTGTCCCCAGCCAGCAGCATATATCGCGTCAGCATGCCCTGATGGCCCGATTTATCACCCCCACTTTGGCGAAGCTGCCTGAACAGCCACAAATACCATCTGGTGCCTGAGACCGGTGGGGGGAGGGGGGAGGGTTGCCGCACCGGCTTGTTGAGGTTCACCGACACCGAGCCCTTCTCGGCCTTCTCCTCCGCAGCCGCCCTGCCGCCCGGCTTCTCTGGCGTCTTCTGGAAGCTGCCGATCGACACAGCCGCAGGCTGCGCCGCCTGCTGGCTCTCCGCTGTCTTTTTTGCGTGCAGTTCCGTCAGGTACATGAAGACTGCGTCGAGGATGGAGGCCATCAAGGGGGGCGGGGGTTAGCCTCCCACGCAGACCAGCCCGTCTGAGCCACGAGCAGCAGCCCAGCGGAGATCCTTGCCGGCTGTGAGGCGAGTCGCCAGCAAAACGAAGTATACCGTCAAACAGCCCACCGCCCAATGATAGCTGTTCGCGTAGCCCCCCCGCACCTACCAATGCCGCCGCTACCCCCCCCCCCCTCCCCCGCCGACAATGTTACTGCATGACCCCGGGGCTTCGTGGATCCGCGGAGCTTCGGGGGGATGGCCCTGTACCCGCTGGCCAGGATGGCATGCAAGCTGATGGTAACTGCGTTGCTACCCCCCCCCCCCCCCCCCCCACACACACACACCACCCCACCCCGGGTGCTGGCATTGCACCGCATTGCATGCGTGGCGGCCCGGCTTGCGCCCCGCCCTTCCTTCTGCAGAGGCGCCG
The DNA here is from genome assembly GCA_006384855.1 of Tetraselmis striata. Lineage (NCBI taxonomy): Eukaryota > Viridiplantae > Chlorophyta > Chlorodendrophyceae > Chlorodendrales > Chlorodendraceae > Tetraselmis > Tetraselmis striata. The sequence goes on from VCJN01001811.1 coordinate 13,447, forward strand.
CCCCCTGGCCAAGCCGCACGCAGGCCAGCGCTGCAGCGCGCACCTTCGCTGACGTTCAGGTTCTCCTTCACGCAGGCGCGGTAGAACTTGAGGCCCAGGCGCTTGGCCATTGCCTCCGCCTCCTCCGAGGTGACCACCGCCTGGAGACGGCCGGATGGGGGGGGGGGGGGGGGGGGGGGGGTGCTGAGCGACTCTCATGGGGGACGAGGAGGCCCCCTTCACTTTCAATGGCCTACAGAGGGCGGGTCCTACCTTATCCAGCAGGTCCACCTTATTCTGCACCAGCGCCATCGCGATGTCGCCCACCTCGCGGGTGACCTGCGTGCGGCGCGGCGGATCATGTCAAGCAAGGGATGAGGAGCCGGGGAGGCAGGCAATCGCAGGCGGGCGAGCCGGCCAGCGCACCTTTTCCTTCCACTTTGGCACTGCGTCGAAGGAATCCCTGTCTGTCGTGGAGAACGCAATGACTGCCGCGCCAGCGCCTGCGGGCAGCACAGGTCCTCGGCCACTGCCCCCCCCCCTCCCCCCCCCCCCCCCCTCTCCCCGGCTCCCCCAGTGCCTCACCCACATGCGGAGCTCAGGGTGAGGCGGCGCACCTCGGTAGTAGGTGCGCGTGATGGCGTCGAATTCCTCCTGGCCCGCCGTATCCCACAGCATCAGGCGCACCTCCTCTGACAGCGAGTCCACGTACTGCAGCTTCTCCAGGAAGTCCACCCCGATGGTCTTCTTGTACTCGTCCGTGAAGATGCCTCTATGCGGGGACAGGAGATGGGGCAGGAGAGGAGGATGAGGAGAAGGAGGAGGGTGTGGCGAGCCCCCTGGTCTCTCCTATCCCGGGAGGGAGGGGGCAGGCCGGCGAAGCGAAGGTGGCACGGCAGGCCAGGCGTACTTGCAGAAGCGCTTAATCATGGACGTCTTACCGACGCCGCCATTGCCCACCACCAGCACCTTCACCTCCCTCTGCCGACAAAAAAGCAAGTTCAGCTACCGTATCCCGCAGACACGGCCAGAGGGGGTAATGGAAGGGGAACGCGAGATGCGCAGGAGCGGGAGGAAGGGCAGAGGGGGGAGGGGAAGGGGGGGGGGGGGAGAGGGCTCGCCTCAAAGTCTTCCTCAATCATCTTGCCGAGCTAAACCTCAGCTACCTGCCACCCCCTGTCTCTGAAAATGGGTTGCGGATGGTGGGTCAGGCTGGGGGTTATGATTGATCGCGGCTGCGACTGGAGCTGCTCGGCTGGTCGCCGGAGAGCAAGCAGCAGCAGTGTCACCGCCCGGGTTGGGTATGTATGTAAACGCTGGGGTCACGTGGGTGTCAGGCTAATAACGGGGCGGTTGGCTGGGCGCTGCACCCGTCACTCCCAGGAAAGGAGGTGTTGTCTACCGGCGTACAGTCAGTACCGGGCCAAGGGTGCACCTCCTACTTCTCGTTGCCGTCGTGGGCGGCTGGTGATTTCAACGACAAGGCGAGCGGGACGCGGCGCGCTTGCGCTGGGCCGATTTGTAGTGACGAGGGACAAAGTAGTCGCTACCCTGTGTTGTTATGCGGCCGCGGGCGAGCAGTTGCTGGCCTGTGCACTACTGATTGGGATCCCGCCAAATTTACGTACTAACATATGTAACTCCCGCTGGCAGTAAATAACCGTATTTCGTACATACAGACATATCTTTTAGCGACTGCTAGACTGCTATAGTACGATATACTACTGCGGTGTATGTATCGACTACATATAGCGTCCACGGAATAGTCGCGCATCACATGCAATAATAATAGAGGATAATGATCACATGCAAAAGAGGATAATCTCCCCCGACCCCCAGCCTCTGGCTGTGGCGTGGCCGGTGGGGGTTCAGCACCGTGGGGCGTCCTCTGGCCCCTCCAGGCCCCTCTGCTAGGGGGTCTCCCGTGGGGGTCGCGGTCCCGGCGGGGGCGGCGGTGGTGGTGGGCGCGATGGCGCGGGTGCAGTCGTCGACGCCCGGCGGGGGCGTTGACTGGCAATTCCGGTGTTGCGATGGCGGCTGCGGACGCACCTACCGGCGGCCAGCCCCCTTGTGCACGCACGTGAACCACGGGATGGAGTCCGACGACCCGGAGGTAGCTGCCATGCACCTCGCCTACGCTACGACTTTCGACCCTTCTGTGTATCTGCGGTGCGTCCCACGAGACGGCTGCCCGCGCTCGGGCCACCACGTGTTCCATGGCGCGCAAGCGGCGGCCCGTGCCGCCACCTGCCAGTTCTGCAGCCCCCCTCCTCCCACGGCTCCGCCCCCCGGTGTGGCTCTCCCGGCGTCGGCAGCTGGCGTGCGGGCGCTGCAGCGCCAGCACGCGCCGGCTCCTGCCTCAGCCGCTCACGATGCCGCTCTCGCGGCCACCGCTCGGTGGTGCGCTACCAGCGATGTCTACCGCAAGATGCCCCGTACGCCGCTGCGGGGCACGGCTGTCGGCGTCTGTCCCGCAGCTCGGCCTGTCCTCTTCCCCCTGCTAGACCGTACGCTGGCCTATGCTGACCGCTTCCCTCCTACCGACGACCGGTCGTACGGGGCCGAAGGCGCTGTCTGCGTATTTGCGGGGCTACTACTGCGACCCTACCCATCCAGCAGCCCCGCAGTTGTGCGGAAATTGGCGGAGCGGCGAGTGCGGCTGTGGGAGGCAGGGGATGCTGTGCGCGCCGGCTTCTCGGTGTGCGGGATGCAGCAACTGTGGCGCGAATCGCGGGATGGCAGCGAGTTACATAATTACCAGATGGAGGCGGGTGAGCTGCCGACGACCACATCTCGGAGTGCCCGCCGACGGAAGCGCCGGCGATCTGCGAGGGCGCGGGCGGCTGCTGCTGAGGCTGCGGAAGGGGGCGCCGATGCTGCGGCTGATGGGGTGCCGCCGGCGGTGGTGGATGCTCACCGCCGGGCGGCGAAACTCACCGCTGTGCAGGAGCTGCGCCGCGCTCGCCAGGCGCTGGACACTGCTGACCTCGGCATGGTGTCTGACGCCGCTGCGGCGCTCCCTGCCCTCGATGCCCTCCATCCGCCTCCTGCTGCCACCAGCCCGGAGTACTCTCCCCCCGAAGAACCGCCGGACCTGCAACGGGCGCCGCCGTCGTGGGGCGACAATGCGGATGAGGTTATGCGGTGGGGGGAGGACCAGCGGCGGGTTCTGCGTCGTGCACCCCGCCTTTCCGCAGGGCATGTGGACTGGTGGCGTTGGGAGCACATCAGGGACCTAGACGTACCTTCATGGCGCCTGTGGGTGAACCGCTGCCTGGCGGGGCGGTGCCACTCGCGCACTGCGGCTTTCTTGGCGAGTGGCTCCGTCTTTGCGCTCCACAAGGACGACCCCGCCGCGCGCGAGGAGCGGGAAAAGAGCGGCGAGCCGCTGCGAGTACGCCCGCTCGGCGTCGGCTCCGTGCTGGTGCGCCTGGCCTCCGCCCACGCTCTGGGGCAAGTGGGTGCGGATGCGCGGGAGGTCATGGGCCCGGTGCAACGCAGCTTTCAGTCGGGAGCTGGCTGTGAGACGGCGTATATGAGCATGCGGGTGGCGCTGCAACTTTTCGGCGGGCGTGGTACTGGTGGGAAAGGACTACTACTCCTGGATATTCGGAATGCCTTCAATGAGGTATCCCGGGGTGCGATACTTTACGGCTTGCTTCAGCACCCGCGGCTACATGGCCTGATCCCTTTTTTCCAGATGTTGTACGATCGCCCTAGCGACCTGTACTACTACGCGACGGATGATCCCGGTACTTTGCGCGCTACCCTACAGTCTCGTACGGGTGTACGCCAGGGTGATGTCCTGGCCCCGCTATACTTCTGCCTCGCTATCGCGGGCCCAGTGCAAGCGGTTGTGGCTCGTACCGCCGCTGATACTTTTTGCCAGAGTTTTGCGGATGATTGTGGCGCGGCCACTGCCGCGGCCCACGTTCCGCGCGTTTTCGACGAGTACTGCACGGAGCTTTCCAAAGTCGGACTGGTGGTACAGGACAGTAAGACGCGGTACGTTCGTCACCCCGGCGACAGCGAGTCCGAGTTGCGGACAGTACGGGAGAAGTTGGCCCCGGGAGGATTTCGGACCCCGGCCGATGATCCTGTCCAGGATGGCGCCGTGTACCTGGGTGCTCCTATTAGCCATTACCCCGAGTGGATGACCGGCGCGTTGGGGCGGCGCCGGGAGGCCCACGCCAAACTGTTGGAGCGCATCGCCTCCTTTGGCACGTCGGGATACGGCTGCCACCATGGGGCCATGCGGTTGCTGGTCGTATGCGCGGTGCGGCAGACTGGCTTCCTCAGCCGCATGATGCCGCCGTCGGAGCTGGACCCTTTCTTGGAGGCCGTGGACGCCGCCAACATTTCGGCTGCGTTTTCGCTGCTTGGCCTGGACGCTTGCGACCAGTCTACACCGCGCATGGAGGCTGCAATCGTTCAGATGAGTATGCCCGCGGATTTTGGCGGTCTGAATCTGGCCTTGCTGCAGTCCGAGGCCCCTGCGGCGTTTTATTCCGCGCAATCGGTTGTCCTGCCAAAGCTGGTACGGGAGTACGGGCCCGCCCTTGGCCCCTTATACGAGGCGGTCCGCGCCGAGGTGTCGTCCGTGGCTACGAGTGCTTTGCCATGGGCGCGTGAGACGCGCCGCGTGTACGAGACTGTACGGGCCCTAACCACGTTACCGCAAGAAGATGTGCGGCGCGCACGCGCGGCGTATGGGCACGCCCACGAGATCTTCGAGTTACTTACGGTCAGTAATGCTACGACCACCGCTGCATCGGATCCAGCAGCTGGTACTACGACCCGTACGGGTACGAGCACTAGCGGAGGATTGCGCGTCACCACATCTCCTTTTACGGCCACTCCTCTTGGAGTTGGTACTGGTGAGGCCGCCTCTGCTGCCCAGCAATTGCTTCCTATCGGTGGTACGAGTACTGCCAATACCGTTACTACATGCGCTTTTGTAGCTCTGAAGATACCGTCGCCGGGCGAATTAGTGGCACACCCTCCGTCAGCAGCCACTGTCTCCCTCCCAGAATCGCTGCCAGGTTCTACTGCTCCGCCCTCGGGTACGGGTTCGGGTGCGACCTCCGATGATCAACCCACGACCATGGTTGTCCAACGCCACCTCAGCCGTGCGATTCGCTTGCGTGACTTCGTGGCCCTCGATCTCAGCTTCCAACGTACTGGTGCAGCGGCCTCGCGACTTGATACCCTGCGCTTGTACAGCGCGTGCGGGCCGGGCTCCCTATCGCTTTTCCAGTCGGATCACGAGTCCGCCCGCAAGATTCCCCATGCTGCTTATGCGGCCGCCGCTGCACGGGTACTGGGCCTTTGCCCGCGCGGAGGTTCCGCGCTTGTCACTTGCCCTGGCCCAACGTGTGGTATTGATCCCTTATGGCTTCGCTCTACGGATGGCTCGAACCGGAGCGCTACGGATTTCATCGTGGATCATCTACCCATATGCCCCGTAGCGAACTACAAGCACCGCATGCATACCGCTTTGAAGAATCTGTGGGCATCTGTGGCAATTGATGCGGGGGCGGTGCTTGACCGGGACCGCTCGGGAGCCGGCGACTTGACCCTTGAGACGAGTGGGCTGCGCCCAACGGACCGCTCGCGGCCGTCGGACCTGACGCTGGCGGGGTGGGGAGGGGCAGCGTGCGATTACATGATCGACTTCGCGTGCGTGTCCTCCACGACCCCCACTTGGAGCAACGACCCCCGCTGGTGCATCCCGGGAATCGCGGCGACCGAGGCGGAGCATGCTAAGTTGGCAGCGGACCGGGCGTCTTCCGCCCCAGTGCAGGGTGTTCACCGGTACTACCCTTTTGTGGTTGAGGACCGCGGCCGACTCGGGAAGTCCGCTTTGACTGTGGTCTACATCTTCGCGGTGCTGTTGGCTGTGCGCAACTTCCCTGGCGGTCCTTCCGCCCCGACCTCTTGCTTTCTTCGTGGTCAATCCGTTCAGGCACTTCGAAACTTTGTCGCCGGCCAACATGTTGAGTTCCGCCGTCACCTGTCGCGCACACGGCGGGGGCTGTTGCAGCGGGTCTCGGCTTGCGTGCATGGTACCCTGGGCGGCATTCTCTCTGCCGGTGTGCAGATGGCCAAGTCTGATGCGTGTGCTCGTGCCCACTCTGCGTCTTCTCATGTTACTGCTTCCACCCCGCAGTCGCTGTAGAGGACCTTTCTGATTGCCTTTTATTTTGGTGATTTCCGATATCGCCTTCTGCTGCTAGCTCATGTAATTAAGTATTATAATAATATATAATACTACTCCCGTACAAATATCACCCGTGGCCACTCGTCCTTCAATGCTGTACCCCGTGCAGTACTCGACAGCATTCGTAGTACTCGAATAACGGTATACACGAGGGAGTGTAAAAACGGTATTATCATAATCCGTCACACATACGTATATATTCCGCTATATCTGACGTACCGCCCGCGGTCCGCCCCTCCCGCCGCATGTTGCGTCCAGCTGCCTGCATCAGCATCAGCGCAGGCCCCGCAGCCATGCTGATGGTTTCCGGCGAGGAAAGGCATTCACTGGCGTGGAAGCGGCAGTCGGCAGAGACCCGAAGTCGCAGAGACCACGCCGCTTGGGGTAGCGCGAGTACAGTACTATCGAAGCCAACGGAGGGTCCTTTCGGTCGGGGTTGGTGCTGCGCTCGTCGCGCTGTCGCGCTGAAAGACAGCCGCATAAACCGCGGCATAGCTTGCCCAATGCGACAACACACTCCTAGCGTCGGAACACTCCGCGGCAGAGCCCTCCTACTGGTTACTGACTGAAGCTTTTTGGCAGCTGCAGCTCGTGGTCGGCGCTAACTGTGGTGCAGAGAGTCGCCGGTACTCGCATCATCGAGAAGGAGCAGGCGGCGGTGGCAGTGAGCGGCGGCGAGCTTGGCCACTCCGCTGGTGGGCTGTACCACCTGCTCGCGGGAAAGCCGCACTACACGATAGCCCCGAGCTTCCGGACGTCGGAGGCAACAGCTCATACGGGGGACAGTGGCATTGGAGGTGGCCGACGCTGCAGGCCTGTCGGCAGGCCGGAGCGCTGCGCGCCTGAGCTTTTTTTTCGCGCGGGGCGGGGCGTGGTTGCAGCTGGTGAGCTATGCCTGTGCCGCGGGACCCCACTGCCAAAAAGTCCGTCCGCTCCTTCAAGCAGATAGAGGCGGCCTTTTCCAGGCTCGATGCCCACGAAACAAAGGTGAGCTTGCGCATGGGGTGCCTAGGCAGTGCATGCCGCTGGCACGGTACGAGAGAGAGAGAGAGAGAGAGAGAGAGAGAGAGAGAGAGAGAGAGAGAGAGAGAGAGAGAGAGGGGGGGGGGGGGGAGGGAGGGGGAGATTCTGCGACTGTGGCTCTGCGTTGTAAAAGAGGGGGCTTATGACCTGCTGTCTTTAAGGAAAGCACCCAATTGGGCGAGCATTAAAAGAATTAAAAAGACGGGTACCTAGCAGATAGAGCACAATGCGGCTTCAGCGCTATATACCCTGAGCATGCCCCCCTCCCCCCCCCCCCCCCCCCAACCCCCCCACTCCCCTACACACATGCACGCGCGTGGCTGATGCTGCCCAGGTGAGGGCCAAGTATGAGCCCGTGCAGAAGGGTGAGCCCTTCAAGAAGTCGACGGGCGGGCAAAGCCATCGCTTCGCCAACGTGTTGAAGTGGGAGGATGAGTACGGGGCCGCCATGCCCGCTCCGTCCCCTGCGTACTGCGCCGCACCCCCGGCCTTGACCCCGGCTCCCGGCCGCTTGACATGCTGCGCACACCTCGCACACCAAGCATCCAGCACCCACCCAGCCAATCCGCGCCGTGGTGTCCAGCAGCGTGTGCCGGTGCATCGGCAGCGTGCAGTCTCAGTGGACCCTGTGCCGGTCAACAACAGAGCTTGCTGAGCACTGAATTATTATCCTCCCCTTTGCCATCTTTAACCTTCTGTTCAGCCTGGGCTGAACCCCCCCCCCCCCCCCCCCCCCCCCCAATGCCGCCCAGCATCTCCACGATTCGGCCAAAGAAGACAGAGGACTCTCTCACCGGAGCCGCGCGACCAGCCACTGCCCCCACCGCGCACATCAAGTCGCGCGCTCTTGAGACCGCCTTCTCCACGCAGGCAACCTCCCCCTCCTTCCCTTCTTCCGCCTCCACAAGCCATCACCATCACCATCCCCATGTCCATCATCACCCCCACTGCCTGCCTTCACAGCGCTAACGCACTCTGCTGCAAGATGACATACATGGCTGAGGTTGATCACATGGCCGCAGGTCCTGGCGAACGGGGCGCCCGCACCGGACAACCGCGACCCCACCGCCTCGCCCAGGTACGTGGACTCCGCCACCGCGGTCGCCTCAGGCCTGGGCGGGAAGCAGCACCGGAGGCACAGCGCCGCGCCGCTGCGCCCCCCTGCCAGCCCAGCCGCCACGCCCAGAAGGTATGCCGCTGCGGACCACACCCCATCAGCCCCCCCCCCCCCCCCCCCACAAACACACCGGCTGTCCTCAGTCGCAGCATGTTGCAGCCACTGCACACCTGGACGGGCAATGCCTATACCACCCATCCGCAGAAGCGCCATGCACCTGTAGACACCATCCCTGCAGCACAGCACATGGAGTGTACACACCTAAGATTTCCCTGAAGCCAGGTGTTATTTAGCCACACAGCCTACACGCATTAGCACATCTACTCAAGGGAGGTAGGGGGGTCTTGCCTTATAGCGCGGCCCCCATCTTGTTCCCCTTTGCAATGCCTCTTATGGGCACAAGGTAGTATACATATATATACACACACATATGTATATATACATGTATATATACATGTGTGTGTATGTTTATAGAGATAGCGCATGCAGAAGGTGACTACAGGCCACCGCTGCATTGCATTGAGCTCGAGACCTCACAATGGCTATACCGTTATGTCCTCCTTATGCACTCATATCATGCCTTCCGGGGACTCATCCCTTCCGCGAGGAGATGAAGAATGCTAATACATCCTGTGCGTGTTGCTTCAGGCCAAGCCCAGGCAGGCGGCAGCCGCAGCCGCAAGAGGAGGATGGCATGGAGGTGGGCGAGCTCCTGGAGGGCGACCTGCTGGAGGAGGAGGAGAGCCTGATCGTGCCGGAGACGGTGATAGCCTCCAATGGCATCATCAGCCGGCGACCTCCCAGCGCCAGCATAGCAACTGCCAAAGCGCGCCGCATCTTGTCTGCGCGCCACTTCCGGCCACCGGTCACCATGGTGAAGCCCCACGTACCCCCCCTCTCCCTCAGTGGCAACTCCTTTCCCCTGAAAATACACACACACACACACACACACACACACACACACACACACACACACACACACACACACACACACACACACACACACACACACACACACACACACACACACTCATGACGGATACTTGCATTTGTATATGTTGCGCTACTATGACAACACAGTGACACATAAAATGGTTCATGGGTGAGGAAGGGATCCAGTCCGCCACCTTGACACTCGGTGTGCCGCTCTGAGCGACGGGCCTCTGCACAATGCGCGGCTGCACCCGCAAGTCTGACTGCGCGAATTTTGCATTTATTCAATCGAACGTGTAGCATTAAACTGGGTTTGCGGGTCACAAAAATGAAATGTTTTGCACCATCGAGGCAGAGATTACGTGGTGTATTACTACTCAGGATGTCCCCGGATCGTTTTCCGGCTCTGTCATTTCAGGGCAATCCGGGCCCGTGTCCCGGGTTCATCCGGTTGATGCATTAGCCCTTCGGGGTTCGAATGAGGCAACGGTGTCATGACTGTGCCAGACCTACAATTGCAGTTGGCGCACGAGGTCAAGTGCTGGGGCGGCTTCGGCTGATGACCCGGGGCGAACTTTACTTTCACATGGTGTATTGTGGTGATATATGCATATATACCTGAAACACGACATCATTATGTTATATCATGTATAAGAGGTTTAAATCGAACCCAACGCGTGGTTACGTGTAAGCTTGTGGTCTCCACGTCGTCTCCACGCTCCAAGCCGAGTTGAGCCTCTAGTGGCCCACCATGGCCAATGCCCAGTGATTAGCTATCCCAGCGCCGTCGCCCAACACCCTCCACGAGTCCCACACCTCGCTCCCACCAGTTTGGGCCCCGTACGCAAACCATCTGCCCGCGCTGAGATGCTGAGCTGTCAACGGCCTGGTACGCAGGTGGACGCGGAGGAGCTGGAGGACCTAAAGTGGCTGACCGGCGTGAGTGCCGGCTCCTCGCGCCCCTCCTCTGCCGTCAGCGGCCGGGGGCCGAGCCAAGGGCGGAGAGCCAGCCCTGGGCGGAAGGCCAGCCCTGGGCGAGACGCATCGACAGAACGCCCACGGCGTAGGCCTGCCACTGCACGGGTAACCCCCTCTCCAGCCCATTATCTTTCCTGACAACAGCTGGCTACCATGATATCCGATGCCACAGCGCCGTTAGCTCGCCTTTCTCAACAAGTCTATAGGTCTGCATACCCCTCCGCATGCCGCAAACGTCAAATAGCTGCTCATATGGGTTTGGCATGCCGGGCTCCTGCAATCTCCTCCTCCATCGTCCGGCAGGCACATGTCACGGCCTCCCCCGGGAGCGCAGCAGACGGCAGTATCACGCATTCATTGGTCACTTCCGGTGGAAAGGCGCGCCCTGTCTCGGCATTTCCTGGCTACCACCCGTCAGTGCCAGCCCCGGGTGGGCCCATCAAGGTAAGGCGCCGCCTGTGTTACAGGCAATCCCCATTCCCTACTTCGCCCCTTGTTCGCTTTCTGGCAAGAGAAGCATCCAATACTTATCCATATCACTACGCGTGAGTGGGGTAGAATCGTTAATAGTGTACTGCCAATAAATGGACAGGATTGGTGAATTGCAAAACGACATAAAGTAATGATCAACAGATGAATACAAAGACTTTTAAATCATTTCCTTGTCACTTCCTACATGCTTGCAAGAGATGCAAAATAATAAGGCTGCGTGGTACTTGTGCGAGGGTAATAGCGGCTGGCCCACATCATGGCGCGCGTTATAAATAGGCAAACTTTAGAATAGCGAGGTTCTTTGTGGAAAAATGTATGCATTGCGCGCAGCATACACCAATCGTCTGCAGCATACACCATCCATATATCATGATAATTTTCAGCGCGCTAATGTTCATGTGCTTACGTCTGCTACTCATACCGGTAGTCCGTGACCCCGGCCGTGGATAAAACTGTATAGTATTATTGCCTACGTACCAACTAGCATTACCGGTGCCCGTAGTCTTCTGTGTCGATGAATTCCGGCAATGTATGGTTTCGGGGCATACCATTGAATTGTTGACACGGTTCTAGAAACCACATCAGCATGCTCCAAAACCAATAATTTCGCGTCTTGGGCTCTCGACACTAGTCTTATTTACTCATGTATATGTAAGATATGTATTTATCGCCACATATTCTACGACGACTATCGCCCCAACGCTGGACACGGACGCCAGCGACTGGGGCCATCATTGCCTCAACTGCTGAATTGCTAGTAATTGGATCAGTCGTAAATGCAGGTCCTCATATTTCACAGTCTGGCAATTGTTTTCGCTGCCTGCCTGACCCCCTCGCGGGATGCCTCCCAGATTGCGCCCGCGCCAGGTCAGGGCGGCCATCGTCACAGTAACGGTGCAAGCACAGGAGCGCGCCCTTCCAGCGCGCGCCCCCTCACAGCCGGCAGCAGCCGGAGCTCCGTAGTGCCGCGGGTGAGAAAGCCTGCGCCGTCCAGCTATCAGCCGCAGTACAGCAGTGTCCACCCCCCCCCCCCCCACCCTCCGCCCTCGCCCAGTACTTGTTGTTCCGTTCCACCGCCATATAGTGCTACATACACCGCCTTGGCGCCCGCTACCACGCCTCAGACGAGCTGATACGACGTGCCTCTGTCAACGCTGCAGGTGCCCTCGGAGCAGCCCAGCAGCCAGCAGCGCCCGGCGAGCGCAGTGAGCCGGTGGTCGCTGCCCTCGAGCGAGAATGTTGCGGGCGCGGAGAGCTTTGCCACGAGGCGGATGGCTCGTCTCACGGAGGGCGAGGTCTGCAGGTGGGTGATGCACGCCAGGGAACAACGCTTGGCCAACTTCTCGCCAGTCGTCATAGTTTTCTGTTGGTAATGGCGCCATTAGAAGGCCTCGGTTCTTACAATGCCCCAAGTGCGACTTGATTGTGTAGCAATCGTCGAAACAACCGGCGAAAGGTTTCACCGGAAGGTTTTGCAGCTTGCGATAATTCTGGAAACGCATACTGCAACGACCGCCTTCCTCTCCAATGACATATCGGTGTTTCTTGAATACAATGTCGAGTGCTGACCTGCGCCCGCCCCCCTCGCCCTGGCGATATGGCGCCTGTCAGGGGCGTACAGGGCCTGATGGAGGCGGGACAGAGCGGGCGGCATCTACGCGCGATCCGCACCGCGCGACGCGAGATGTGGGACTCTATTGCCAGCAGCGCCGGCATCCCTGTCTGCGCGCGCGTAAGCGTTGGCGCCGCCCTGTCCGGCGGGGACGATCCCTTCAGCGATGCGCCGCCGCATGGTGAGGAGGACGATATCGTGGTTATCCAGGTGCGATCACACCCATCCTCGCAGCGGGCAATGTTAGGATTTTATGTATGCAAGCCCAGCTCGTCTGCGAAAAGCTGTGTCGCGGGTACATCCGTAATAAGCTTGTGTTGTTGCCTGTAGGAAGAGGAGCATGAGGAGGAGCAGGTTGTGTCCATGGGTGCCGCCAGCAGATACTCGGCGACTTGCGAAGCAGAGGAGGAGGACGCAGCGCGTCCATCGGCGAGCGCTGTCGACACGGCGCCGGCGCCGCTGCTGGACCGCCTGGGTGGGATGCCGCTGCATGGCGTGCCCGAGGCGGAGGACGAAGGGCGCTCCTCGCTTGCGTCATCGGTTCACTCGAAAGACGGGTTGCCCTCCGCAACTCCGCACGGGGAAGAAAGGCAGTGTGACTCTGAAGCGGGTGGGTGCCTGAGTATGGGCGCCGGTGGACCGTGAGTTTTGCTTTAATATATTTGTATTTTCAGAGGCACCAATGCTGATGTGCGATGCCGAGGTCGCTGATGCTACCAATCTCGTCGGAACGCAGGGTCGGGTGCCGCAGGCGTTCGACAGGGCCAGGCGGGGCCTCGCAGCCGGCCGCAAACCGCACCAGCGTCGTCGAGGCGGCGCCCGGGAGCCCCCAGACCCCGAGGTGTGGCACCGCCACGGCTGGTGCTGTCGCTGACGGCGTGCCGAATGGCGCCGGCTTGGCGATCCTGTCTGCCGTCAAAATAAATTATATACGATTTCCTCGCGCAATATATACATGTGCCTGCCGTCGGCCGTCGCTTACCACTATCGAGGCCGGCTTACTAATTTGCGGGCACTGCTGTGGTTGTGTGCGCCTCCAGCCGACGGTGGGGCACTATCGGGCGGGCGCAGCAGCTTCTGGGCGACATCGAACCCGGCCAGCTACGGGAAGCAGGCGCGGGAGCAGCGTGTGCAGAGCGCGCGGGTGCCGCCCGCCGGGAGGGCGCCACCCTCGCCCGCCGCTGCTAGGCCGCCGTCGTCGCCGCCTCGGCCGGTGTCCCCCGGACCAAGCGACCCGCTGGGTAATTACCCTTCGGCGCGCTTTATCGTCATGTACATGCTGTTGTCCTGCTATATTGCTCTACTGCAGTCGACCGGGCAGTTGGGCAGCTCCCGGACGGCCAGACGGGCGCGCGGGCGGTCGATTGGTCTGTCGTCCGGTAGGGTGGCCGGGCTGTGGTGATGTCGTGACATTTTTTCCGAGAGCTCGTTTCTGCCGAGATCGCGCGGGTCAGGGTACCACCCACCACGCAAACCACCTGCGGCGGCCATTCTGCGCCACATGCCACTTTCGTTATTAATAATCGATTAAACATGAAGCATGAAGTTCGATAGGTCGCTACTGCGGTCAGTGAGCACCACCGCAGGCTGCCTCCTTATGGCCCAGCCTACTCAAGGACCCGAGAACCACCCGCTCGACCATTCTTATGTGATTATGTCCTGTGAAGGCCACATAATCTACGTACTTGTACTGTTGGTTAGCTGTCGTGGCTCACCGCCCAGATGTCATCCGTGATTATCATACAGTGTTGCATCAAGCTCTCCGCGACTTATCCGCACGCTTACCCACCTTTCTTGCCCGGTAGGCACAGCGTCTCGGCTGGAGAAGATCATGCACATGATGGCGCCAGGTCAGTCTCTCCCCCACATTCCGCGCCGCTGCCCTGCCACTGCCGAATACGCATATGCTCCTGTGCCTAATCACCGAGGGTCGCTTCTTTCATAACTATCCGTGCAGTTCATACGCGTGATTGCTACCATCTCATTTAGGATTTGCATGGAATCGGACGGATTAAATGTGCCAACAGTTCATTCCGTGGCTATAATCTGCATTTAAACAATCCCACTTTACATGCGTGTATGTGTTTTGGAATACATGAGTAGACAGGGTGGCTAACAGCAGCAGCAGAACCTTCGTCACAGTAGTACCGGGCATCAGGTGCCATTGAGAAGCATCGCACAAGGGCACAAATGCGCCCTATTATGAAATCTGTGAGCGCAGGTGTAAAGTACAATACCCTACGTTTCCTCGTCCGCCGTGTCCCGGGGGCGGAAAACAATCGCTATACTTGCAGGGCTGCCGCTGGCCTTTGGTCGCGATACGCGCGGCCCTGAATACTGACGAGGTTCGCCCGCACAGGCCTGCGTGCCAACCTGCCCACCCCTGAGGAGGACCTCAACCTCGCCGTGGACGGCGGCACCAAGGCACTCGAGGAGCGGGCCAACCCGAGCGAGGTTGCGCGGAAGAGCGAGCGCGCCCGGAGCGCCCGCGGCCGCCGAGTGACCTCCGGCTCCAGCTTTTGGAAGCTCGACGCGTCGACGTCGCAGCCCGAGCTGGGCGCGCGCACGGTGGGCGTCAAGGTGCCGATACTGGCCGACCTCACGGCGCTGTTCCCGGGGCCCGGGGTGGCGATGGACAGCGGCCGCACATCGCCCGCCCCGCCAATTGACGGCGCCGACGTCGACTCGCAGCCCCGCGCGGACGCCCACCTCACGCGCGAGTTCTACCAGCTGCAGGTCGCGGTCGACGCCGGCTCCATCGGCGACATCAGCACCTGGCTCTTTGACGTCACCCTGAGCGAGGTCAGCCACCCGCGTTGCCCCCGATGCCAGCGGCTTCCGTACCGAACTCGCGTGTCGAACCAATATGGCGCGCGTTGTTTTGCCTCGGACAGGCCTCCGGTGTTCCTTTTCTATCGGTGCTATGGTCGTATTTCCGCATCCAACAGCCGTAAACATGCACTACTACTCGGGCACTCTGCGGCTGAGCGTTGCTCCCCGGCGGCCACAGGTTGGCGGCGCGGGGCGCTCCGTGATGGCGGGCCGCAACATGCACGTCGACAGAAGCAACAACGTGGTGTTTTACCCCGACAGCCACCGCGCGGACCCCACCGTGCTGTCACCGCTGGATGTGCTGCCGTGGGTGACGGCTCCGGAGCAGCTGTTCCGCCAGTCGCTCCACATTGAAGTTTGGTCCTCCGCACCGCAGCGGATGAAGGTGCGCGCTACCCGCTGCAGAATCGCCAGCGCCCAGCCAACAAGGATACATCCTAAACGCAGTGAAAAGTCGGCATACTCGGCGCGGGTATAATTAACACATCAGAGACCATTTGGGATCCTTATATACCCCCCCCCCCCGGCCAGAAAGGAGTAAAGTATCCTTCTATTGACATTGTCATCACTGTTATTTATACTAAGTAAGCATGCAACTTTCATTTCTGTACTAACAGGGTTGCAAGCGCAGATGAATAATGAATACAATTGCAGAATCGATCAACTTTTATGTCGAACGTAGCCCAATTTACTGCGCTGGTAATCTTAGGAACACTGGTACTATTAGGAATATCCGATATGCTTAGGATATGCATTAGGAATATCCGATGTTCCTAGGATATGCTGGATATCATTTTCGTCCATTTTTAAAAACGGCCGGTACATACCTGTACTCATAGTGTCGATGGTACGTAGTCATGACACGCGTAGGTGCTCCTTACCCATCACATCAGTACCCAGGTAATCACCGCGGATGACAAAACGGAGGGACGATCTGTCCGGGCCAAATTAAGGTAGATGCTGATAAAGTAGCAAATGTCCGTGCTGCATTTCGGGGGCCGACGCCGCACATTGAACAAAACCCATGTATACCAGCGCGCCTCGCCCTTGTTTTTGCATTTCCTTGGCATCCGGATTAAAACCGCAAGCCTTGGAGCCTGATGCTCCGAGGGGCTCCCAGGCTGCAAACAATCGGGGTATAGGGACTGTAGGTCGTATGTGACCGCTCGGTACAGGTGCCGTTTCACTTGTTATGGTTTAACGTGCGGTTATGTTCCTGCTACCACCATAACTTACTACTAACAACTTCTCCGCGAATGTCAGCACAGTTGTAAAAATCCGTTGCCAGCGCCACGGTGTTCATAGCAAATATTGGCAGTGTTCCGCGAAGACGTGGGTCGGCATCCGTAAATGCGCGGATATGCCACGTCGGTGCTCCAAAACCATTCATTAGCGCTTCGATCCTAATTGAATTATGGCATGAATAGTCATCACCCTCCTCGTGCGTCTGAGTGCCTTGTGTTTGAATGGGGCAGGACTAGAGCTTTAGGGTTTGTAACCCTCTCCCTACCGCGCGCAGGTTGTGGACACCAAGGTTTGGTTCGGGCCCTGGGACGAGGAGCCCCCGTCCACGGCGCCCGCCTCGCCGGAGCCCGCTGGCAACCCGCAGGTCGCGGACTCCCCGCCGGCGGGGGACACCGACACGGCGCTGCCACTCCCGGCTGTGGCAGAGAGCGATGAGGCTGCGGGCGTTGACGCAGAGGCCCAGCCACCGCTGCCGGAGGTCGCCGTGCCGTCGCAGGTACTGCATACGGAAAAGCCGACTCTACCGATGCGAAAGTTTCTGAACTGCCTAGGATGAAGGGGTTAGAACAGATACCCATGTTAGTTGTGCATACTCCGTGAAGGGGCGCTTTGCTTTGGCTATTTCATTCTGGCAAGTTGCGCCACTTGTTTATGTGATCGCGTCGATATGTACATATGTAGGAGGATGGCATCAAAGAGTCGGTCTCAGGTGCAACGCACAAAAGAGCCAATCCGCTACTTGACTTCAGTATTATTCACCCATTGATCAATTCGCATACGACGAAGATTCTATATATAATATACATATACTGATATTATACAATATAATATAATGTGATATACATTATATATGTATGTATGTATGTGCATGCATCTGTTTGTGTGTGTGCCTTGCTGCGGTACATATACCATCAGGTGGGACAGAAAACCACATGACAAGTATTCTGACACCACACGCAGCATACCATACAAGCACCACGAGAGTTCCCCCCCCCCCCCCCCCCCCCCTCCGCCCCGCATGATTTTATATGCTCCTGGAAGTATACGCAACGGCACGTCAACCCAAAACCCTACCTAAACCCTCTCCGCCTTGCTGTTGCTTTCGATCTTCCACCTATCAGCATCCGCGGCGCTGACTCGGTGCCGCGCTTGTGCGCCCCTTCTCCCGGCTCACGCAGGCCGCGCCACTGTGCGAGTCGGAGCGGTCCATGCCGCGCTCGCCAATCTCACTGAGCAGCAAGCTGGCGGGCCCCCTGGCGCGGCCCACCTCGGCGCGCCCGCTGTCTTCCCACCCCGGCAACAGGTGGGTGCACTGTCTTGCTACGCCGTGTACTGCCTCCGCGCCCATGCCGCCCCCTTTGAAGCACATTTATAGCTTTTCCTTTGTCCGGCAATCAAAGTATGGGCGTAACTTTGGCGCTGTGTAGGAGCGGCAGCGCTGATGTCGCGCCCCGGGCCCAGAGCGTCAGCAGCGCGGCGCCGCAACGCACAGCCCCCGAGCAGTCAAGGTGCCACTTTTACTCGCGCTGCCGCATCCTTGCCCCCCCCCCCCTCCCCCCCCCCCCCCCCGCCCGCCTCCTCCTCCTCCAATCCTTCTTTGTCCCTGTGCCATTGCTCATTAACTACCATGTCGTGGTGCACTGTGTGTGCAATCATTCAAATGTGATTCATCCCACCGGCAGTCCCATTAGTGGACTTGGCATTTGTGGACAGATTTGTTTCCAAGGTCTCCCGGTGAGCACTGCGGTATACTGCTGTGCCCAAGGCTCACAAGCTGGCTCGCTAGACATCTGCGGACTGGTATTGGTATAGAATTCCAGAGTATATTGTGCAGATGAGCCACAATAGTTCCAGAGAGGCCAGTTGAGTTGTGGGCTTTACATTGGTGGAGAGGTGTATTGATTCAAGTTGCAAGATGTGTTTGTTGACGGAGGCGGGATTCATGCTGTGGGTGGCGCACATGTACAATGGATACCCCCCACCCCGCAGAGTACTTTTAGTTGAATTTTCAATAGGTTATTAGTGGACTTTTATATTGATAGAAATGGGAAAATATATGTATGGGGAGGTGTATTCTGCCCTCATTGTCATAGGAATAAGAGCTATGTACTTGTAGTCCTGGTTGCGGGTGGCCAGGCACATGAGATGAATGGAAGCATGGTGGGGAGGCCGACAATCAATACGCCATGCACAACCGTCATTTTGTCCCGCACACCCAGTTGTGCCCCCAATACTACTACTGGGAAACGAAAACGCCAATGCATCTGCCAGCGTTAGCAAGGGAAGAGGCAGGCGGACAAGGCTGGCATATTGGTCAGTAGCACAGGTATAACTGAAATTGAAATTGGTCACAACTGAGTCAAGCTCTTTCTCTTGACAAGCTGTCTTTACCCAGCATCAGGGAAGGGCTCGCATAGGGTCCACTTACAATTGCAATTTGCGACATGCAACTTGCAACATAGGGTCCATAGGGTTAAACAGTGCGTAGGGCGGGGCCACTGTAGGCCAAAGTAGCTATGTTGCAGTGCATGTACTAATTTCGTGTCACCGGTATTGGTACGCGGCACGTGAGTCTTACGGGGATAACGTGCGTACTACAAGGACGCCAAGCAGTATAAGTGTACTCATGTCTGGGTCATAAATAAATCAAAATTACGAAACCCAACTTCAGCGATGTTTTACAGGGGGGCGGCTTCATGATTGAACGCTAGTGGCGATTCTGTCAGTATTTTCAAGGACGGGATGACGGCGGGAATTTCGTCACGAGTGTTCTCTTGCTGGATGCAGTGTGTTCGGGGGGCATATTATTACAGCAAATTCAGCGCGAGGCCTTTAGTGCCAGAGTCGCGCTAGTCGAACTGTCTTGAATGCGTTATTGTATAGAAAGTAGATTAAAGTGCTTTTTGTGCGCATCCATGCCGCGATGTTATTGACAAAGTGTAAGACCGCGCTGAGACACCTTGCCGCCTACTCATGGCAATGTTCTTTGCCCCTCAGGGACGAGATCCTACAGCGGCTGCGGCATCTAGATGAGGCCAGTCAGCTGCCTGTTGCCAAGATTGGAGCTGTCAGGATGTGAGATCGCGCCATCCAGACATGGACCACATGACGCCGGACGCCGCTCCACAGTGGTGTTGCAACGACCTCACACCGAACAACACCGCCTGCCAGCCACAGTGCGCTTGCGGCTGCTAGCTAGTGGCATGCTTGGATGTGTTATGAAGCACGCATGTGCATTGTAACACATAAAACAGGTGGACTAACACCGGCCCCTGAGTATGTAGCGTGACGCAGCGTACTTGCCGTGGAGGGTTAAACGCCGCCGGGCCAAAAAGTATACATGTATTTAGAAGCATTCGACAGACGGCGGGAGCTGTCGGGAACAGCGCTCGGAGCGTTGCGCAGGCCGTGGGGTCCAACCGACTATGCATAACAGCGCAAGGCTACATATGAAGCGAAGCGCGGGGCAGATTTAGCATAAGTGCGACGTCACACCCAGCTCTAGATCCACCTTACTACCACTGCACGCTACGTCGCACCCCCTTTTGTTTTTCTTTCCGCCCGGTACTAGCTACCAGATACCATGACCGGAAAGGAGGACAACATGCCCGAGGGGGAGCTCGCACCTCATGGAAACGTGGCCCCGACCAAGTTCAAGAGAGGGGCGACTGCAGGTATGCCGACCTGACCACCAGCGCCGCCGAGGGTGGGACCCTGACCAGTGAAGGGACGGAGCAACACGCCATAGGCGTCCACCACGGGCAGGGCCGCCTCTGTCTTCGGCCATCACGATCCCCGCGGGCGTAGATCGGGCATACATGTAGTGGGCCATTGCCTCGAAGGTTCCAGCTCTCCGTCACGACTCGTGCAGACAACGCTCCGCACGGACGAACGGCACCGCGTACCGACCCACAGTTCGGCGCCGTTAGCACTTGAAACTGTGACACCTCATTTTCCCACCCGCCAGGATCAGGCGACCAGCTCGCCTCACCAAGCGGACCGTCCCACCTTAGCCCCAAGCGCTGAACTAAGGAAGTAGGCCCCTAAAAAGACCCCAGGAACCCTTCGAATAGGCAGGGAAGTAGTCCACCACACGACGGCGTAGTAGAGTTCGGTACGGTGGTCGGGCGAGCGTTGTCGCAGATTGCACTACATAACCCTTAACTTAATCCTTACATAATATACATATATATGCAAAACACCCGCCGCGCCCGCGCCGCTAGTATCTGTAGTGTACTGTAGTGTACTGTAGTAAGTAATATTGGCGCGACAATTATAGGTATTATAGGTACCGACGTACCGTACAGATGGTCGTCATAATACACCGGTACCTTTACTACAGTAGCGTTTTTCTAGTAGCGACTACTACCCGTAGAGGTACGAGTACGGGGACCAATGATCATCATGCATGATATGGGATAGACATAGCGGCTATATTATAATCGTCACCGTGATCACCACTGGCGCTCATCGCCGTGTCACCCTCGGTCGTCGGTCTTGTCGGTCTGACGAGTAGCGCTACACGTAGCTGACCAGTCTGTCTTCTCCTGGTCGGGCCATAATCGCACTGGTCGTCGTCCACTTGTCCAAGAGCAGCAACTAGCGCGAACTTGCCGTTTCTGTTGCCGCGAGCTCGCCCTAGTCGATCCCGGGCTCGTCGCAGCAGGTGGCCGGTCCCATCAGAAAACCCGAGATAAGCAGGGCTCACCGCAGCTCAACTTCTGGTGCACTCTTTCTGCGGCCCGCAGCCCCCCTCGGTTGGTCGTAGCCCCAGCACTCGCCCAATAATGCACTTGCCAGCCCGCCGCCTGATAGCCTGATAGCTGCATAGCGGCTGGCAAGCACATCGCCCCGCCGCTGCAACCATGCACTACGCCGGGCGTCTACTGCCCTAGCCGTTGGCGCTGCTTTGCGGCGTGCGATACGCGGCGCGCGCACTCCCCGAGTCCCCGCCAGCGCCCTGGGCGCGCGGTGGATGCGAAGCTAACCCGGGCACTGTTGCTCTCCAGGGGCTCCTCCGACCCACCGCGTGAACACCTGCGCGCTTCCCACCCACCCAACGGTGCTACCACTTCGATCTTCCTCTCCGTCACTGCAAGCGCTGCCCGGGCATCGGGACCGTCGCACAGGTAAACACAAGTCGGACTGGGCCCCCCTTTGGAGCAGGGTTGTGTCCAAATTGCAAGTTCCGCGTACTGCTGACGCGATGACCGGCACTATAACAGTACCCGTACCCGTAGTACCCGTAGCACAGTGTAATTTACGTGTCAAAGCCGACCGGGCCGCTGACCTATCACAAACAACGTGTTTCGCATCCACGTTGCGATCTCGCCCATCACCTGTGGCGTCCCCACAGCGTCACGGCGCCTCGCGCTGCGCCCGCGCGCGCTGCCCCCCTGCCCTAAATGCGAAGTCGAGAAGCAGGTTTTGTGAAATAATGGACCCCGCGAGGTCGGGCGTAATCGGAATCTGTGCTACTCCGAAACAGTGCTGCACGCATCAGTACAGGGCATTCTCAAAGTGTTCAAGTCAATATGTACTATTTTTGATCTAGAATATGCGGGGGTAGCTCGTACTATCTGGACATGGACGAGCAAGACCCGGGCACAACGGTCCCAACCTCCGCCAACAAGCCGGAAGTTGCCATCAGTGCTTATGATTATGCCATTATAGGACCTTGGTATGCATACCGTGTCACGCACTTGACAATAAAAGTAATACCATATGCCTTAATGTCTCATGACTTATCTTTGTTACGTTATAGACAAGGAGCCCCCGCGGAAGGTATGAACAACCCTGGGCCGGGTGTGTTTCTGCCACAACTGCGAGCGCAACTGGCCAACTGCCGCCCAGCCAATTACAGCCTGACAGTGTGGACCTGCGCCCGCAGGATGACGGCGACAAAGCCGCCACCGCATAGATACCAGCTGTCCCACCTGGATGGCATCCGCGGGATCGGCGTCCTCTTGGTCATGCTCTACCACCTGGGCGTGCCCGGCGTGCAGCAGGCGTGGCTGTGCATCTCGTGCTTCTTTTGCCTGTCGGGGCTGCTCATCACCGGCATCACCGTGGAGGCCTTTGAGCGCACAGGCGAGGTCGGCGTGCTGGGCTTCTGGTCGCGGCGCATCGCGCGTCTGTTTCCGGCGCTGTTCCTCCTGGTGGCCGCCATCGCGCTGTCGAGCCTGTATCGCAGCGAGGATGAGGTGCAGCTCTGGCTTGAGCGCACCGACCTGTGGTGGGCGCTGGGCTACCTGACCAACATCAACCTTATTTACTGGCGGAAGGATGACTACTTCACGGCGACGTCCAGGCCGTCCATCACGCGGCACCTATGGACGCTGGCGCTCGAGGAGCAGTACTACATTGTATGGCCGCTGTTGTTCATGGCGTGGACGCGCCTCTTTGCAGTGTCACGCAGGCGGAGCTCCAGCGACGTGCGCCCGCGTGCGACGGCGCCGTCCCTTGGCGAATCCTTATTGGATCCAGAAGAGGGAGCGCATGGCAAGACCAGGGGCAGCCCCCACGCCGACCGGCCGGTCCCGCACGGCGGCGGCGGCTTCACGGCGTGCGTGTGGTGGCTAGCGGCAGGGGAGTGCGTGGTGATGCTCTTGTCCTACCTCTCCAGCTTGTGGACCATCAGGCGACTAGGCCTGTCGGCGGCGTACTACTCCACCTTGTGCCGTGCTGGCGACTTTGCTGCAGGCGGCCTGGCGTATTGCCTCGTCAGGCTCAGCCCCTCCATCTACCCGCGCTACAGCCAGCAGCCCGGGCAGCCCCACATGAGCACGGCGTGCCGTGTGGGGCTGGAGCTCGGCAGTGCGCTGGCGCTGGCGCTGCTGGTGCTACCGCCACTGATCCCCGGGAGCCTGGAGGACGTCCTGCCGTGGTACTTTCACGTGTTCCGGCTCCCGTACAACATTAGCTTCGTGGCCGCGCTGGTCCCGGGGGCGCTGCAGCTGAGCCAGCCGCTGCCTCGGTGGGCCGCGGTGACGCGCTTCCTGTGCTCAAAGCCTGTGGCCATGCTGGGCACGCTGTCGTACGGCATCTACCTCTTCCACTGGCCGCTCTTTGTGTACCTCGGCGAGCCCGCGGAGCACGAGAAGATTACCGCCGGCGCTGGCTCGGACAAAATGCTACCAGGCGCGATGCAGCCGGCACGCAGGCTGCCAGATGTGGTCCTCTTCCTGCTGCCAATCGGGCTGGCCTTGCTGTCGTTCTGGGCTGTGGAGAAGCCCTTTATGACTACGGCCAGAAAAGCCAGCAAGCGGCCGGGCAGGGTGATTGCCGCCGGGGTTGCCGGCGCGGTGCTGATAGCTGCTCTGGTGGGTGTGTGCTACTCGGGCGTGGCCAACCCATACACCGGGGACGTGGACCTCGAGGCCGTCTTTGGCCCTCCCTCCACTGCAGGGGGCCCGCCCATGATTGAGCTGCAGAGCCTCCTGGGTGTGGGAGGACATAACATCGAAGACCTCGATCAGCGCTTCACCCCGGTGACGCTGCTCAGCGGGTTCAGCAGTGACCAGCTCCTCCGCGGCATCCTGGACGCCCACACAGCGCCCGAGCACCGCGCCTGCAGCGGGGCAATGGCCGCCCATGGCGATGACCCACGGCCCTGCCTGGCGAGCAATGTCCTGGAAATGTACCAGCACATGCGCGAGACGCAGCCGGCCAACGCTGTCATCATCGCGTGCGACACGCAGGCGCCACTGGGCAGCCCCTGCGACTACGGGCCCTGGGAAGCCGGCATCCAATGGGTGTGGCTGCGGTCGCCCGTGCTGTGCACTCTCCCCGCGCCTTACCCAGGGCTGGGTGAGGATGCGCGCGCGGATGTGCTGCGGCGCTGCCCGGACGTTCTCACCATTTCGGTGGTGGAGATGGGCGCCGCGGCGGAGGAGGGAGGTGTGGGGTGGAGGGAGCAGGCGGGCCCTGCGTTGCTGGCCGCCAGCACTGCGCTCCCGGGCTACACGAGCTGTGCGTCCGATGCGAATCCGAAAGAGTGCCGCAGCATGCCAGGACAACCACCCATAGGTGGCCACCACCACAAGCTCATGACCGCTGGTGGGTTGAGAACCTACACGGGGGCCTCTGCCCTCGACAACATCTACCTCATGCGGCTGGTGCTGAAGCTGGAGACGGTGGTCCCAGGGGCCGTGAACCGGGGCTCTCAGGCAAGGTTGATGCGTGAGCTCGGGCACCAGCAGGACAGGCTGCGAAATGCACGACGAGACCCTGGGGGGCCTGGCTCGGCGGACCAGCTCAAGATCGTGGTGTTGGGGGAGAGTGTCGGCGCCCGCATGGGTGGCATCTGGGGCTCGCTGCTTGACCTGGGCGGCCGGTGCCGCCAGAGGAGGGCAGGGCAGGGTAGGGGGGCGTTCCTGGAGGTGCAGACTGTCAACCTGTGCAAGCGCGGCCACTCGGCAATTATGCACTTCCTGGCGTGCGAGGGGGAGCCCCCCAATGGCGCGGAATTCAATGTGACCTATGCGGACCTTCGCGTGTGTAGGCAACGCCCCCAGGACCTTCATATCCGGAGGGAGGCCCGGTCCGCCATGGCGTTGTCAAAGCCGCACGTGGTGGTGGTCCACGATGCCCACTGGTCCCCGATCCCCGCAGCTCATGCTCCTTTCTTAAAGGAGGCAATGTCGGGCTTCCTGAGTCACGCGATGGAGGCGGGCGTGAAGCTGGTGGTCCTGATGACGCCTTACCAGTCCGACGTCGAGTCCAGACTGCGCTCGGCAGGGGCCATGGACGCCCACGCCGCGTACTTTGCCGCCAGTCAGTGCCGGGAGGGGCAGACGGGGATCGCCGTGGCGGTGTTGGACTGGCACCACCTGACTTGCCCCGACCACAGCAAGCTGCCCCCTACCGAGCGGTGCCCTCGCGGCGCGCACGGGTTCCTCACCATCATGCCTGACGACAAGCACCCCAGCGGTCCCCCTGGGGACTGGCTAGGGGCGCAGGCCCTCTCCGCCATCGTGGCGCAAGCTGCCCGCAGCGTCCTCGGAGTCCCCACCTGGGACGCCGCGCTGGCCAACCCGGTGTCCTCGTGCCTGCTGCAGGAGTTCCCACCTGTCAAGGGCGGGACGCCCCTGGGGGAGCTGGTCCACATTCACCGCGTCTGCCCATCATGACTCTGAAGAGGTGCAGGAGCGAACCGGTTGCTGATCCATCCGAGCCAGCAGCATGTTCGATTTAGAAATATATTTAAAAATTCGCGCCACCCTATGTGTTGGCAGGAGCAAAAAAAGTTTAGCAGCCGGCGTGCTCCTCCCGCTAACCCGCTCTTAGTGGAGCCCCCTCGCATTTAATACGGAGACATTGCCTCAGAATTTCAGAAATTGAGCTGGTCCCTATGCTCCGCCAAGTCTTTGGGTGGACACAGCACTGTTTGCGTGGCTTCTGGAGAGGAGGAGGGTAGCTGACGATTCTACTTTGTGTCGATATAGCGCTACGGGTACGAGTCCTGTGCGTTGTGCTGGTCTGGTGGTTGGATGAACACGCGCATATGATGACCCTCTTCGTGGGTCCGAGCGAATTTCGGGTTCGGCGTCGGGTCCTCGCGCGAATTTCCCGGGCGCGAGCCGCAGCATATACAACATATACAGTATGTTAATTAATATGTAGCAGTACTATTAATGTAGCAATTCATGTAATACTAATGTAGCAATTAATATGTATACAGTAACATACTTTACCCAGGATAGGAAAAACGCGGATGAAATTTGCGGATTTGTCAGGGTTAGGATAAATGGTTTGACAGGACCCGGACGTAACGTCATGACGCCGTAAAAAGCTACGTAACGTTATGCCTCCCCTTGGTGGTTGTTGCGTAATTTTTGCTCCGACGTAACCCTCCCTTCAGGCATCGATTAAACGGCGCGTGGACGTGCCGGTGCGTGACCACAGAGGCCGAAAAGGTGCTAAATAATACGACCGTAACGTTCGTGACACGACACATGCAGTGGTTGTAATTTTCAAAAACGCCCACCCGGCGCCCATGCTGGCGACTCGATCGCGCCTCTCGTACATCCACCGGTCTAAGATTAACCTCCACCCCCCCCCCCCCCCCCCGGTAGTCGTGCCCGCACATTTACAGTTATTCGGTTCCCCACCCACACCAGCCTAATTATAAGTAATAGTAGCGCTAATTTCCTGGGTGCCGCCGCACCCGCAGGTGTAGCATGCTGCCGTCCGACTCGCTGCAGCTCCTTGCATGTTCTACGGCAAGTAGAGTCGTCGTATCTCGCAACAATTACCCGTATATACCGCGCCTTGTGCATCGGAAACTATAGGCTCCAAAAGCCCACTACCGCCCGTGCTCTCTCCCTCTCCGCCCTCTGCCCACACATACATACATGCCTCGAGTTCTCGACTGATGGTTGTGCATGGTTGTCGAGCGAAGCTATCGACAGGGTGGCTGCACCCCCGGGATATATATATTCAGTATTTATGTTTATATCATGCGGCTATGTGATACCCGTCATCATGGCGTAAATATCGTTCGCTTGTAGCGATGCGGCCGTCGCCTTGATCGGCAATAAAAAATGCGCTTGCCACATAGCGTATGCCCCGACCGATGATGAAGCCGATGATGTGTTGGTATGCAAAAATGTTTGGTATAAGGATTAGCCGATGACGGTAACATATCCAGAGTATTGCTTTACAAGTATATAAGCAGCGAAACTGTGCGCTGCATATTCAATGTGCGCTAGTGGCGCTACATGCTGAGAAGTGTAGCTACTATACACCGGGTACCTGTGATCCCACCCACCAGCAACATCATTTAAATTACGTCGACTACTACGCCCATGACGTAGACGTAAAGGACGTGTTTTGACGTAACGTAAGGCAATCTAAATAAGTCATTCAAATACGTCGTAGGATAATTACGTAGTGTAATTACGTGAAGTTACATAACGTCTGCTCAAATCTGAGTAACGCCCAACCCTGAGCCGTATGGGTCCCGAGCGTGTTCCGGATTTACCCGGTGGTTAAACCGCCGCTACTATAGCCCTTCGTGATTCTTACATGGGGCAGCAATACGACCTGCGACTAAATTGGCGCGGCTTCGGTCGATGAGAACGGGCGAGCCGGGCGGCGAGCGCGAGCATGTCACGGGAGCCCGGCACTTCAAGGTGGGGAGGGCTTTTGGGGGCGGCGAGGCCGGGCCTGGCAGCGACTCAGGGGCCGAGAGACGGGACCCGGAGTGCCCTGAGGGAGTCGCGGCCAGGCAGCGGGAGGAGTTACTTGGCGGCTAGCCCGGTCTGACTCTGGACGGGCGGCTACGGCGACGAGGCTCGCTGCGGCGGCGAGCGGCGCGCATGCAGAAGGACCGGTCTGCCGACCACGGATCGACGACACACGGACCGAAGAGGGGGGGGGGGGGGGGGGGGGGGGGGGGGGGCTTTCCCTCCCCAGTCTATCTTGGGGATCCTACCGGAAGAGCTCATGCGGGCAAGATGGAGGCAGCATCGGTGGATCGCGGCCGAGGCCGGCGGACCGCTACATCCGGCGCGGCGTGGCGATCGGATATTTTCAGCGATATAATATGGCGGCAGGTGGAGCCAAGACGCAGCACAGCGACCGTAAATTGCGCCACACCAGTGCATTATTAATATGCAGGAAAGCCTTTTCTACAAGGGTGGGGCGACTACTGCACTAGGAATCCCCGTACTGCCAAGTAGCGATGGCAGTCGGTCGTATTGGCAACCGATCGTGGTTCTCCGGAAAATCGCACAGCTATTGATCACATGATGCGGTCGGGGCGGAGGCTGGGCAGGGGCGGGGCTGGGAAACGAAAGAGGGTGGCCGGAAGCTTGAGCTGTAATTACATTATATGTGTTCCCTACTATGAGTACAGATGGCATACCCTGAGAACAACTCAGTATGAGATGCGGAGAGCAGCATGCTGGCACGTTGTAATGAATTTCAAGTTCAATGATCATGGTTTCTCATGCGGCCGGGATAGCGCGTACATGTTGGCGCTTTTGTACACGCGTACATCCCCGCATGCCTCGCGTGTATTTAAAATTTGAAGTTGGCATGTGTTACAACATACTAATTCGCTGTTCTCTTCCACACGGACCGAGTTGTTGTTCTCAGGGCATGCCATCTCTAACCACAGCCGTAGGAACACACTATAGGTGTATTACAGATTAGGCTACCGGCGTTCCTCTCGTCATGTATATCCACCCCCTCCTCCATCCATTGCAGCCTTGGGCTGCCCCTCATGTCTACTATCTTCGACTTTGGCGTCTTCGTCCTCCGCGCCCAGTTCGTCGTGGAGCCTCAGGCATCCTCAATGTGTTTGGTCCGCTTCGTGCAACTTCGACCCGTTGCTCGTAGGCATCTAGCCAGGGCGCGGTGACGTAGTGTTGCCGTCCATTCCCGGCGGTGGGGTATGTCAAGCAGAGGAAGCGCAGGCGGACTAGATAGGCAGCCGAAGCCTCCCGTCATGCCATGCGCTCCGTACAAGGGTCTCCGCCACCGGGTCAGTGCCGTCTCAAGCATTGTGGGAATGGTGGTTGCGTTATACGTTAGTTGTGAATGGGCCTAGACCTGAGCGGTGTGTTTATGTGCCGCTATGCATGAGGTTTATTGTCGTAGGCAGAAGGGCTCGATGGTTGTTGGGGTCTACCGCCATGTAGTCTTCGTCCTCAAGGTCATCGAACACGGCACATGAGTCTTGGGCGTCGTCGGCCATTTGCTCATGGTCACTGGGAAGAGCATGTGAGGGAGTGGGAGGGAGTGGAGCGGGCCGCCGGTGCCGAGGGCGGCGATTATGTTGGCGATGCGGACGCGTCTGCGGAGTGAGCTGCGGTCCATCTGATGGACGGCGGCTTGGATGAGGTGTGACCAACGATCGGCTTCTGGAGCAGAGGTGTCGCGATTGGTGATTGAGGTCTGCCGGAATGCGAGTTCTGGCCCGCGGTGGGGTCCCGATGTGTGTTTGTGGGCCACGCACGCGTTTTTTCCCGGGAACCGGGGCCGCAGCCTTAGTCAGATTATTGTCCGCCTCCGCTGGCGATCAGACTCCGGGCGATGATTGGACGCGTTGGTCGGATGCGAATGCGAGTGGAGGCTGCCGGCCCCTGCTCGACATCATTGGGCGGGCTGTGTTGTGCCTCCGACTCGGAGGCTGCGGGAGTGGGTTGGCCTCGGCCGCGGCCTTATTGGTCGCAACCGCTTCCCCGGCCGGGGGCGCTTCCTAGGCCGCTGGTTTTGGCGCCATGGCGGCCTTGGCCGCGTGCGGAGCGAGCGGCGCCGGCCCGGGTGAGAGCTTCTGGGGTATGTGGACCTTCGCTTTTGGCCGTGCGATTGGTGTCGACGGTGGTCCAGCCAGTGAGCTAGGTCATCACCGCTTTTTTGAATTCGGTGCGCTCGGTTTTGGGTGTGTGGACTTGGCGTATGCCTCCAACTGGCCACCTCCGTAGGCGCTCAAGGCGGAGACATCCAAGAATAATAGGTCCGTGTTGCAGCTTGGGGTGGCGTTGAGGAGCCAACATGGGCGACGGGATGGCTTGCCTCCGGCCATTGCGGGGGGTTGCTGGGGATTGGAGGGCATACCTTGAAGCGGCCTGGCGCGGCAGAATCGTCCTCGATACGGAGGCGGATTCGATTTCTGTTGACCACGAAGATCACGCCCATGGAGGACTTGCGCAGGGACATCCTGAAGCGCAATGCTCCGGGCGGTGCGGTGGAGATAGGGCGGCGGGGTATGGCGGCAGCATGCCCGGACTGGCAGGTGTACAAGTCCAGGGTCGCCGGGTAGAGGTTGGGGTCAACGCCGGCCTCTTGGAGCTCGTTGGATAGGAGAGCCATGTCGTGAAGGCTCCCCGCAGAGAACTATGCATGGAGCTCCGCATGTCTGCGGCGGTGTGCGTCAGTCACCGCTCGGCCAACTGCCCCGGACAATGAAGGAGCTTGTTCATGGGCCGGGGGGGTGGAGGGGTGAGAAGTGATAGTCGAAATATGTGAAGATGTCGTCGCTTACTTGTTGAGTTGGCTCATGGCCGGGCAAGATGGGGTCGGGAAGAGGAGTTTTGCTGACTTTGAGTTGGAGCTCCGGCATGTGGTCCGTTGCCGGCAGGCATATGATTGCCCCCTTGTGCCGGCGGCGGAAGCATGTCAGCCGCAACGGTAGTGGCCAGCCCCAGTCGAGCTGTGTGGGGAGAGGAGCGAGGTTTGTGGATGTGGGAGATTTCAAAGAGCTCATATACGGCAGGGGCCGGGAGATGAACCTCCACCGTTGGCTTGATGGGCGATCCGTCGGGTTTGTTGTTTGTGGGGGCATCAAGCACGTCCCATGCTTGGGCCGTGCAGGATTCCACGACTTTGGACGGGGTTTTCAGGCGACGGGTGGAACCTCGTGCTTGGGCAGCCCGCTCCATGCCGTGCATGGGGGTGAGGATGTTGGACATCCGTGCGTACATTTCCGGGCATGTGATGACTTCGAGCATGGGGTAAGAGACGTAGATGGTGCGCTGTGCGCGGAGCAAGTCTTGGGTGATCACATGGGTGTCGATGCGTAGGAGCACCGGTAGGCCGGCGTTGGTGTAAAGTGTGTTGGCCACCGCTGTGCGGCGGTCGGTTTGTAGGCGGATGGCCTCGGCTGCTTTCACCTTTGGGAGGGTGACTTTTATAGTACCCGTAGTAATGTCATCACGCTTGACCTTTTTGGTTGGGTACGGACTGACGCTTGTCATAGACACGGATTATGTCGTTGGCGGTGCTGGCCGTGATGTGTGTCCGACACTTTTGGATATTCCGGTAAATTGCGAGGTCGCGGCGTTGCGGCGCTCTTTCTCGGTAGTGGTGATGTCATCCGGGGGTTTGAGTAATCGTTGAGAACGAGGACGGTTGCGTCTTGGGGTGGCACATTCATTGCCACTCCCGTGAGGAATGTGTGGGGCGGGTCTGCCAGTGGAGGTTTGGGTTGATGAGCGGTGTGCGGGGTAGCGGCCGCTGCTGCCGCCGGGCACGGCGCGACACTACTAGGTCGGGCCATGAGGTGTCGGAGGGGGCCGCCGGAAGGGCGTGCCTTTGGGGCGGGACGGGTTGGGCGGACTGTTTGCCTTTGGCGGCTGCGTGATGTGCGTCCACCGCGGATGCAAGATTGCCGCGGGGGACCGCGGTATGGAGGCGCACGGACGCGCGCGCGCGGCGGGGGAGTCATCGCCTGCGGCGGGAAGTGTTTTTTTTTCTTTGATGCGTGTGGCACCGTGTGTGCATGTGGCCGGTAATTGGCGGTGGAGCGGTTGGCCGTCGGCTGGCTGATCCGGGGTCGCCTCGGGGTCCCAATACCCGGACTCATGTAATGGTGCGCCGCCGGATCGAGCGGGTGTCTTGCGGGCGGAGAGGGTGGAGTTGACGGGTGTCGCCGCGGCGTCGTCATCGCTCGCACCGACAGACCCGGGATCGTATGTTGTCGCCGCAGCAGCCGCCTTGTGGGCGGCTCTCGTGGCCGAGCGTGGTGATTTGGTGATGACTTTGCTTTTGCCGAGGCTTTGTGGGCTCTGCGGCGGTGGGAGGGGGGGTCGGCGGCGGGTGTGGACCCATGTGCATTGCCTTTGTCTTCACGGACCGGCGGGGGGCGAGCGGGGGTGGATCAACCGGCGTGGTCTGGCATGCTGAGTCGTGCAGGATTGCGGCTGCCTCGACGACTAGAAGTTCGCTCTCTTCAGCCTCCATGTCGTCGTCAGACGAGGGGACGAGGGCTGGGTCGGTGTGGTCGGTGGCCACGCGGGTGAGGGTGTGTTCTGAGGGAGGTGTGGCGGCGGGCAGGGTGGCGGCTCCGCTTGAGGGGTGGGTTGTTGCCGGATCCGCGATGGAGCTGTCGGCGCCATGCAACACATGTTCTCCTTGCGACGACACCGCCTCCCCCTCCTCCATGCCCGATGTGGAGGGCGGGGAAGGAATGGGCCATGTCCGCCTGCTTTCGACGAGCGAACGGGCTGCGGATGGCAAGTTGTGAGCGCATGGCGTGAGTCGGTGGTCCCTGGCGGCTGTGACTGTCGGATCGGCCGGCCACACTGTACTTTAATCATGTTTTTTACTTTCGGCGAAAGGAAATGTATGGTACCGGTGATGTGTCGACCGGTGCTCGTGTGCGAGCGTCGGTACGAATCAATGCCAATAATAGGTGATAAGGGAAAGTTTAAAGTACTCACGTGTTGTGTATTGTGCCATTGATGCAAATTAGTACAGGTACATATACTGCAACATAGCCACGTGGCCTACATAGGCTCCGCTGTACACGCTTGAATTAGCGAACCCTATGCGGGTTGGTTAGAAGCGGGACCTTCCCCCGATGTTGGGCAAAGGCAGCTTGTCAAGACGAAAACTTGATTCAATTGTAACAACTTAAAGATTTCATTAGTATACCAATTTCATCTACTGGCGAGATGGGCGCCCCGTGTCCGGATGGGACCCCCTTCCCTATATAGACTTCATTTAGGCCTTCCTCGGTGCGGCGCTCCATCACGGCGAAGCCATTAGTACATGGTTCCTAGTCATTTACGACTACTCGAGGTCGTGTTGCGACATATCCAAAACATATACGAAATGACATGAAAAATCCCGCCCACCCACTACAACATGGGAGTAGCTGCCATTGGCCTCGAGGTGAGCACAAGGTGGCTTGTCTCGAGGCCCATGTGAGTAGTTCCCAGGCCTCTTATGACTAAGACCTGGACTGGGGCTGGTTGGTGGGCCGGATGCTTGCGCGAAGCCGCAGCCAGATCTCGGGAACTGCCGAGTCGCTCGAGACGCCCTACTGGCTCCCACGCGTGCGTGACACGTTAAGCTTGTATGGCCCGCAGCTCCTGGCTACATGCAGCTTGGGACAATACCTACCCCGTACGTAACTTTGCTGGCTATCTAAGAGTATGTCGGCTGCGCGTCCGTGTGTGACGCGAGTTGGATATTCATACGATATATTCCGGTTTGGTGGTTGATGCGCGATGGAGTGGGGCAAAAACACCCGCGCACTAGGCCGGGAGCTGAAAGGCTCCAGGGGTCGGGGGGGGGGGGGGGGGGGGGGGGGGGGGGGGGCATTGACCATACCTGTAACCTCTCTGAGCTTGTTTGTGGGAACACGCTTGGCCAGGGCGAGGGGGTGGTGTGGTGCACGGGGTAGTTGAAACCCCGCCAATCCGGACCGTAACGAAGAAAACGCGCCACATCACCCACGGATAGGAGTGAACGACAGCGTTTGCCCCCCCACCCCCCCCCCCCCCCCCCCCCCGGTAGCTATGTGTCCTACCTGCTGAGAGCAACGGTTGGATATATCGGCATGCCTTATTATCTCGCCCGCGAGAGCCTAAGGCGAGGTCGTATTGCCGGGCGACGAGAGGAAATAGCCCCGCATGTCGCGAGTGCGGGACGCCGTGGGGCACCATCGGGGGCGCATCCGAGCGTAATCTACACCTCGTGCGGCAACCCTTGGGGTGTGGCTACGACATCTTTCGACTAGTTCAACAAACGGCGCTGTCGCGGCTCGGTGAGACGGTCGTGGCCATGCCCCCTCCCGATCGGCGAAGCGCATGTAGGGCGCATATATAGGTGTTACGCTGCAGCAAGGCCCTAAGCCGTTTCCGGGCGCCCTTGCGCACGACGCAACAGTCGCAACATTGTTTAGCCGAAAATATCACTACGAAAATCGCACGGATGGTGTGCAAGCAAAATGTACTGAGATACGCATCCGACATCGCGTAGTTGGGCTATCTGATGAAAACGTACCATGAAACCTGCGCCGTGATGCATATCATCAGCCGAGTACGGCTCAACCATCCGCACACATGCGCACGACGAATCAACCACGCGTCTCCCGTATCAGTTATTCTATTATATCCAGCGTCCTTCGGTTGTTTCACTAGGCGTTACAACGGGTTCGCAACGACCTTCATTTGCGCGCGTATATTACGCGCACGAGGCACGTTGTGAGCGCGACGGGCGCACGGGGCGGCCCCACTACCTACCTTACCCATAGTGCCACCCTCACGCGCACCGTGTCTGACCCCTCCGACAGTTACAATGCAACTGCCGGCGACTTAGCGGATGCCGCCGAAATTTCCCCGGTTGTCTCGGCCCCGTGTTGACAGCCCCTATGCCAAACGTCGCACTTACGTGATTGCCGAGCCTGCAGCGCGGTTCCCCGTGGGGCGGCGTGACTACTACGTGCTTGTCTACATGACGCTTTCGGATCCGAGGAGTTGATGGGACAACGAGTCTGCGACCTCCTCTCCGGCTCCCTCTCCAACCAGACCCTCACGAGCTACATTGGGAAGCTGAAGCTCTTCGCCGAGTTCCGCCACGACTCGAAGACCATGAGTCCCCTGGAGGCGACAACCGCGACGGCCGTTCGGCACGTCGCCTGTTACAGCCCCCTTAGGACTTAGGCCGAATAGTCGTCTAGCCATAGATTAGTCCTAAAGCAGGAGCTGAGTCTAGGGCCCATTGGATCGTTATTCCACACGGACAGGAATAATGAGCAGAGATTTGGGAAAAGGGATTCTTACAGTACCGGAAGCCGGTAACCTGGGTGACTGGCCCGGCGGTGGTTTTGCCGGCCTATTTATAGTCGCTGGTTTCCGTCATTCCGTGCGCTGTGTACCGATCCAATTTCCGCCACTTGTGCTGCGTGTAACTACTAGACTAATTCTAAAATCGACGTGTGCGGTCCTAACCCGCGGCCCGTCGCTATTTTAGTCATATACTACTAAGTACAGACACGGTTCCTAGCACCTTCGTCTGTCCGCAGCACAGTGATATAATATCTCACTACTATTGCTATAGCAAATGCTATAGCGTTCTAGATGGTTCCAGTAGGTTCTAGTACCTACTGCTAAGACACTCCTAAGGCGGCGCTCCATCTAACGCTTGGTATCATCATCCTCTAACAGGTGACACCATAGCGTACCACAATCGCGCTCCTGCTGGTACCCAGGCGTAAGTACAGGTTACTCGCACCCCATGTGGGTACTCGTAATACTGTCCTGCACTACTAGTCGCTTTGTAGTCGCTCGTACTGACGCCTCGTCGTCCTCGTACCAGTACTTCGCCTTCACTTGTACTCGCACTTGCAATGCTCATACTCGTACTTCGCTTGGCTTGTACTCGTTCTCGTCCGCCTCAGTCGCCAGTTCTTCGCTCCTTCGTCGGCTCCCGCAGTACAAAGTACAGCAGTGTAGAGTACATAACACTCTCACCCTGTTAATGAACAGCGGCCGCGCTGTTCGCCAGTACGTTCAGCAGAACTCGGTCGTCGTTGTAGAGTCGCGTAGCCAGATTATGTACACATATGTACAGTGGTGACACTCGTCATGGAGGCAGTCCCTTTGGGAAAAAAAATTCCTCATAGTCGAGCATCATCTGGTGGTGCAGCAAGTTGCAGCAAATCGCCACCAATGGCACCGATAGGTGTCGTTCGATGGGTAGCCACAGAAATGCAGCAGTCTTCGAGCTCAGCCTCGTCGCGTCGGACTGTCGCAAGTCCCTTTTGACTCGTCCGTGTGCGCCATCGCCCTCATGTTGCCATCGGAACGCACACTCGCGTAGTCGTGGTCAAAGATCTCATACCAAAGGCTCTTGCGTCGCAGTTCGCCGAGTTAGCAGGCTCGCATCTTGGCATCTCAGCGGTGTCGACATTGGCACGCAGCGCGTCGGTATATTTGTCGCAAAGCAGAAAGTCAATGGTGTGTCATCGCTGCTCGCGATACCGTAGGTGGGACACTTGTCGCTACCTGTAGCAGCTCTCGTGCTCGCAGTCGCTCATCGCTGAACCGTAGTCTCATGTAGTCCACGGATTTTTCTTCTCTCGATTTCGGTCAAAGCTCGTAGCAGGGCTGGTAGAGGGAATCATCGGCCAGTACCTTATACAATACTTCCGCAAGTAGATAACCGTCCCATACCGGATATCTCCTCGCCATTTGTAGTCGTAGTGTTATACTCCATTTCCCTATAGCCATAATGTTCTGCTATACTAGCAGGTATAACCCCGCAAAGGTAGTACGACTACGCATCCGCGGAGTCGCTGTACATATTAGTATTGCGGGCGTAAATATTAGTAGTATAAGGCCGGAGACTGTTCTGGAATTCTCTAGAGTTCTCTGACTCAAGCCTTACGTGGCTAACACAGCACGGGTATCCCATGACACCCGGCTAACATAGCACAGGTATGACTATGACCTCGGCGGGTATAAATACCGCCTCGGACAAGTCTACTAGGCAGAATTCAGAGACAGAACTATAACCCAGGAACCCCTGTAACCAGAAGAGATTGGCCATACTTTCTAAATCCTTCCGCTGCATCCTAAAGGGCCTAAAGAACAGGCTTAAGCTAGAGCCTAACACTTGGTTTCGGAGCTTAGACAGCGGTAAGCGACGTAAAGATGGCTACACCAGGAGAGACACCACCTGAGGACAGCGGAAGCTTTCCGGTAGCGGCCACTGCCGGCGAAGCACAGCCGATTCCGCTTGAAGGAGGTCAAGAGGGCACGCAACCGACCCTCGTAACCATGATGAGCATGCTTCAACGACTAGCCGACCGAGTCGAGACTATGTCGACGGAGCAAGCGAGGATGCAAGATGTAGCGCAAGCTACAACGGCGGCAACGGCGGAGATTCGCCGCTTGGACGAGTACGTGCGACAAGGCTTCAGTCATTTCGACGACCGAGTGAACCGGAGCCGAGTTGTAGAGCAGCAGATGCGAGACCAGCTTCGTTCTGCCCGGACCAGCGACATGCCTGGGCTCATGCCGAGCGATGTGAAACCAGCGAAGATCGAGAAGCTATCGACTACAAATATCGACGAGCTACGGAACTGGTTTCGTCATGCACGGGGTTACCTGAAATATCACAACGTAAACCCGGAGGAACCTCGTAGCGTGTACTGGGCATCTGGCTATTTTCACGGACCCGTATCCAAGTGGTGGTACGCGCAAGTGGCGAGTACGCACGACGAAATTGGCGGCGGTTTTACCGGTATTACGCACATGGAGGCGGCACTAATCACTGAATTCTGTGGACGTACACCGGCGAAGCAAGCTCGTATCAATCTGGATCGCGCGACACAGCGGACTACAGTACAGAAGTACGCGAATTATTTCCGCGAGCAACTACTGGAGTTACCACATCGCCACGAGGAAGATAATGTACATGACTTCCAGCGCGGACTGAAACCCCATATTCGAAAGGAGGTTGCCCTGAAAAACCCTAAGACCCTGGCAGAAGCTGTACAGGCAGCCCTGGCTGTTGAAGCTGCGGAGCGGGAGACAGATGTGCACCGCGAGATCCGTCGCGAGCGCCTAAACATCATGGACGACGATGGCGACGACGACGAGCAGTACTACAGCAGTGCTGAGGGTGAGACTACAGAACAAGAAGACGACCTGTTGATGACGCGGCGATTGACCGAGGAGGAGTTTGAGAGATTTAAGAAGGAAGGTCGCTGCTTTATCTGCAGGGCGAAAGGTCATGTTGCGTCCGCGTGCCCGAGCAAGAAGAAGAAGATTTCTGAATATCGACCCAGAAAGACCCGGCCGGGAAACTAAGACGTGAGTCGGCCGCGCGCGGCGCGCGACAGGGTGAAGGACTGTCCCCTAAAACGGCTCGCGAGACTACAGAAGTACAGCCCTCGTATCCTCAAACGACACTGAGGCCTGATTTCCTCCACAAGGATTTCAGCGACTGGATGGTACATCGCGAATTATTTCACGAGTACACGAAGAAATACGGACCCTGCGACCTGGACGGAGCTTGCGATAATGACGGCCTGAATTCTCAAGTTTCTGGTAGTTTTTGCTGTCCGACGCGCCCATTTCAGGAACAGGATCTCGGAGAATATCGGCGTATTTGGCTAAATGCCCCGTATGACCGAATTGAAGAATTTTTGGGCCACTACCTTCGACAGAAGTTATTGCATCCGCATCTACGAGCAATTATTGTGGTCCCAAAATGGTCGCGTAAGCCGTGGTTTCGACTACTGAGAAATTTTCGTCTGGTGGATGAGTTGCCAGCGGAGACTTCTGTGTTTACGTGTCCAACGAACGATGGCATAGAAGGTGCGAGACAAGATGTTGGCCCCACTCGATGGGCGACACAGATCTACGCTGACGATGGCGCCGGCGTACGGTTTCTACCGCAGCACCTGAGAACCCCACCGAAGCCTGAGTGGACGCACTCGAAGGTTCTAGTAACCGATGGAAGACGAGTGCTTCTGACTGTAGAAGACAGCGGACTGATTTGGTTTCCGGAAGGCAAGCGCGGCGACACGGACGCGACGCCGGAGACAACAGCAGTACGACGATTACTCGAGCAAACTGGGTACCGGGTACAGGAGAGCAATCTACGGTACCTCGGCACTCAGCGGACGGGAGACAACCGGTGTCCTGTATACCTGTATCGCGCTCGTCGTAATACTGTACCTACGAAGCCCCCTTTGAACCGTGCACTATGGACAACCTGGAAGAAATTATTGGAGGCACGAAGTACGGGTTATCTGGAGACGGAGACAGTACGCTACCCACTACGGTACGAAAGCTTCGGCGAACAAATTGATGAATATGTCAACCGTAACGTCCGACTACCTGGCGAAAACTCCACATCGCGTTTGTGCAACGTATCTTCACCGAGTGGTACCCGACTGCTGACTATTACTGGCGACTTGCGAGGACGACACTGTAAAATACTGGTGGACTCTGGTGCAACCGAAAATTTTGCGAGTACCGAATGGGTGCAATTGCATCAGTGCCCTACAGTATCCGGAGGAAAACACCGTATAAAACTGGCGAACGGCAGTATGAGTACCAGTACCAAACGGCTGAGGAGCGAAGTACTTACCGTAGGAGCTTTCGACTATAAATTGGACGCTATAGTTACAGACCTGGAGAAGTTCGACATTATTCTCGGACAACCTTGGCTGGAAACAGTTAATCCTGACATCGACTGGACTGCTAAAATTATTAAACACCGGAAGACTGGACAACACATTGCTACAGCGGAACAGTATACAGTACCTACGACGGTTTACCACCTGGACGCGGCTAAGATGGCGAAGGAGCTGAGGAAGAGTCGCGGCGAGGAACTGTTTGCTGTTGCGGTACGCGAGGTGTTCGATGCGGTAGCTGAGCTGCGCACGGACCAGTCGACCGAGTGGACCGAGGAGCTCAAGGAGTCCCTTATGGAGTTTGCAGACATCATCGCGGAGCCTACTGACCTGCCACCGGAGCGCGAGTTCGACTTTGAGATCAACCTGGAGAGTGATGAACCCCCCAAGGAACGAACGTACCGTATGTCACCAGCGGAGTTGCAGGAGGTACGGTCACAACTGGAGGAATTGTTGGCAAAAGGGTGGATTCGTCCGTCCAAGTCAAACTACGGCGCCCCAATTTTATTTGTGCGTAAGAAAGACGGCACTCTGCGTATGTGTGTGGACTACCGTAAATTGAATGACCTTACGAAGAAAGACCGGACCCCGCTTCCTCGCATCGACGAATTATTGGACTCATTGCATGGTGCGACTATTTTCAGTACTCTGGACCTGTACAAAGGCTACCATCAAGTACGAATTAAACCGGAAGACATCCACAAAACAGCGTTCCGGACACACTATGGACTCTACGAGTACTGTGTGTTACCTTTCGGCTTGACAAACGCCCCAGCTGGATTCCAGACTATGATGAACCGTGTTTTTGAGCCCATATCTCGGCAAATTCTGCGTGGTATACCTGGACGACGTGCTGATCTACAGCAAGACAGCTGAAGAGCATCTCGAGCACATCAGATTGGTGCTACGGGAGTTGCAACGACATCACTTGCATATCAAGCTGTCGAAGTGTTCGTTCGGCAGTACTAGCGTGGAGTTTTTGGGCCATATCGTCGAGGCAGGACAGATCAAGATGGACCCCCGGAAGGTGGAAGCAGTTCAACAGTGGCCCGTGCCGAAGACAGTAAAGGACGTACGAGGTTTTCTCGGCCTTGCTGGCTATTACCGCAAGTTCATCCATAACTTCGCGGCTATTGCGGCGCCACTACATGACCTGACGAAGAATCAACCGGAGTTTGTGTGGACGCCTCGTGCTGATGCGGCGTTTCGTGCATTAAAGGATGCAATGGTACGAGCACCTGTACTGAGTATACCGGACACATCTGCGGACGCCCGTTACACATTGTACACAGATGCTTCTGGATTTGCAGTGGGAGCTGTGCTGCTGCAAGATCAAGGCTCAGGACTTCGACCTGTCGCGTACCATGCACGCAAGATGAACAAACACGAAGTTCACTACCCGGTACATGAGCAAGAGTTGTTAGCGGTTCGTGATGCACTCATCAAGTTCCGATGCTACCTTGATGGAGCGGCGGGCTTTACGGTCATCACCGACCATGACACGCTACGGCACTTCTTTCGCCAACGCGATTTGTCGACGCGGCAAGTACGATGGCTGCAAGTGTTTGCGCCTTACCAACGACATATGGACATCGTCTACAAGCGAGGAGCTGCCAATCATGCGGACGCCCTCTCTCGGCGACCCGACTTGAAGGATGCGCTACAGAAGCTAGATCTGCTGAACAACTGGTCAGAAGACGAGGCTGACTGCGAAATAAATTCAGTTTTATTTGCTATGGAGTCGCGACTACAGGCGGACAACAAATTTTACGACGAAATCAAGACCGCATATGACTCCGACGAGTACCTGAAATCGCGGAAGGCTTTACCATCCTGGCTAGTACGTCACAGTAATGGTCTACTGTACGCCTACGGCTCACGACTTTACGTACCAAATGTGGCGGACCTGCGACAACGAGCACTGTACGAACTACATGACGCGCCTACTGCTGGACACCCAGGAGGAAGACGACTACTGGCGCGTACTGTGGAACTGTACTG
Source organism: Tetraselmis striata (assembly GCA_006384855.1). Lineage (NCBI taxonomy): Eukaryota > Viridiplantae > Chlorophyta > Chlorodendrophyceae > Chlorodendrales > Chlorodendraceae > Tetraselmis > Tetraselmis striata. The sequence continues at coordinate 54,764 of VCJN01001811.1, forward strand.
GTGGCCCCGTATGAAACAGACTGTCACTAACTACGTGCGACGCTGCCCTACCTGTCAACGTACTAAGGCGGCCCGGCATATAAGCCATACGGCTTACTTCAGCCCCATGACGTACCGTCACGACCATTTGAGGTAATATCCCTGGATTTAATCACAGATCTTCCGGAGTGCCAGGGGTATGACTCAGTAGTGGTTTTCGTATGTCTACTGTCAAAGCGAGTAATTGTTGAGCCAACTACGAAGACAGTTACTGCTGAAGGCTTGGCGGAGATTATGCATCGCTCAGTTTTTCGTCATTTCGGCCTACCGGCTAAACTCATCTCTGACCGAGACCCCAGATTTATGTCGGAATTCTGGCAAGATATGTTCAAGACCATGGGTACTAAGCTGAACATCTCTACAGCTTTTCATCCAGCAACCGATGGCCAGACGGAACGCACTAACCAAACTTGGGAGCAAGTGCTACGCTGCTACGTGCACCCCCTGCACGATGATTGGGTCAACCACCTCACCAACGTGGAGTTTGCGATCAACGCTGCTCAGTCGACTTCGACTACTATGTCCCCTTTCAAGGCGACTTTGGGATTCGAGCCGACTACACCTGCTACTACTCAACTCGCAACCGAGCCAACTCGAGCTCTTCCGGAACACGTCAAGTATGTACAGGAGCTTCATCGCTTCGCGCATGATTGCGTACTGGAGGCTCAAACTCGTATGCAGACTGCAGCTAATCGTAAACGACTACCCGTACCATTCAAGACCGGCGACAGAGTTAAGCTGAAAGCGTCTCATCTGAAGTTTATTCAGCAACCCTGTGCTAAGCTACGCGATCGCTACGTGGGCCCCTTCGTCATTACAGAGCAGATCTCGCCAGTTGCTTTCCGATTGCAACTACCTGCGGGCGTACGAGTCCACGACGTGGTGCACGCGAGTATGCTGGACAAGTGGTATGACGACCCTGACCAACCGGCGAAGTCTGAACGAGTACCGATTGTCCACGACGCAAACCGATTCCATGTTCAGGACATACTCGATGTTGCCTTCAACAACAATGGCACTGGACTACTGTTTCGAGTGCGATGGGCGTTCCCGTACAACGTACCAAGCGAAGACACCTGGGAGCCCCTACGCGGAGTCAAGCACCTGGACATTTTCCGGTCGTTCTTACTGTCTAAACCATACCGACAGTTTACTGAGAGCCCAGACTTCATTCGGTTCCGGAATCGCTACCCAAGCCGAGTACCTTCCGCCTGAACTTCAAAAATCAAGACCAAGACTGTAGTTTCCTGTAGTTCTGTGACACCTGCACAGCGAGGACGCTTGTGCTTAAGGGGGAGAGAGTGTTATACTCCATTTCCCTATAGCCATAATGTTCTGCTATACTAGCAGGTATAACCCCGCAAAGGTAGTACGACTACGCATCCGCGGAGTCGCTGTACATATTAGTATTGCGGGCGTAAATATTAGTAGTATAAGGCCGGAGACTGTTCTGGAATTCTCTAGAGTTCTCTGACTCAAGCCTTACGTGGCTAACACAGCACGGGTATCCCATGACACCCGGCTAACATAGCACAGGTATGACTATGACCTCGGCGGGTATAAATACCGCCTCGGACAAGTCTACTAGGCAGAATTCAGAGACAGAACTATAACCCAGGAACCCCTGTAACCAGAAGAGATTGGCCATACTTTCTAAATCCTTCCGCTGCATCCTAAAGGGCCTAAAGAACAGGCTTAAGCTAGAGCCTAACAAGTTAGCCAGCGCACATTGACCACCCGGGCCTGATGTAAAGAGGTGTGGGTGGCAAAGCCCGCAAAGAAAGGGAATCGTACACCCCTCGGGATATTACCAGTTGAGAGGCACACTGCGATTTGCGCCAGCGGCTTGCCAGTGGCCGAGAATTTACGACGCGACGCGAATGTCTTCATAAAGGTGGGGATCGGGGAGTACAAGAATTTGGTGCGAATCGGATTGTTCGCGAGGAGGGGCCGAGCAGAGCGCCCTGTCGCTCTGCTGGCCCTCTATCTCCGCGTCGGCGTCAGGGTCCACGGTGCGCGGCACAGTAGGAGTGCCGCGGCGTGGGAGTAGCCATGTGCCACTGGGCGCTGGCTTGGCCACTGGTAGTGTATTGTCACTTTGTACTCGAATCTGTACTAGACGACGGGCATACGCCGGCATACGCCCCAGTCGGAGCGCATCGCGACACCTACGCCTGGTAGGGGCCAGTACAGATCGAGCCATGCCCACACGGGAAAGGGCAGCCAGGGGTTACTGTTGGTCGACAATGGTCGAAGGTCTTGGACCTTGTTCCACTGAATAGGGAAGCGCTGCAGCTTCGTCCTCTCCTCGCGTTGGGCGAGTAATGAGCAGCTCGTTCGCGGGTAGTAGTTAGCACGTCGCAAGCGGCGCGCGTCCATTAACCACACAAACCCTAACGGGTTTCTCTAAAGGCGTCGCTCATCGTACATGGTACGATGGCGGAAGACCGGCACCCTGCGCGGCAAAATTGCCGCGACTTTGCTGTGGTGCGCTCGATGGAGCGTGCCACAGCAAAGGAGAGTGACCGGTCGGTCCGCCGTGAAGGCAGGTGGTGGCTCTGACCGGCCCCCCGCAATTCGTGCGCGCGCCACACCACGCGCTACGGGCGCCGCGCCAGAGGGCTATCTCGTACAGGTAGAAAAACCACATATACTAGTTTAGAACATACTATAAGTGGTGCGGGGGCTTGGCAGGTAAGTGCCGTTGTACTTACCTGCTTACTTTACGCCTAATGTCCGACCAAATATAGCGTGAACTATCACGTTCGTTCGCCACATCCGCGAAATAGCGCTACAGGGTATCGACATCCAGGGTATCATAATTTCCCCAAGCTGCCGCCGCCGAGCCGCACAATATATCGCGAATAACGCGTTTAGCGATGTAACTACGATACAGTGAGGGTGTTGCCTCATAAACCCGGGGGTGACATTCCATACAACGGCGATCGGCGATCCTATCGCGATTGGCGGATGGGCAAATGCCCGCGCACAATGCGATACCATATTAGGGCAGTGCCGGCAGCTCCGCAACGGGCGGCAGCAGCAGGAGGCGGCCCGGCATCAGATTTGCCGTACAACGCTCCAGGAGTGCCCACCCAGACCTCAAAGCTATTCAAAGATATATCGTGTTATTGTTGGATGCCGGTCCCGGGCATAAGCTAACAAGGTAGACATGGTAAGCTAACAAGGTGACCGCACGTTGCTAACAAGGTGGCCGCACCTTCAGATGGACCATGAGCATATTGTTACATGCCCCTCCCGCCCGATGTGTCGATGTAGTCGGGTCACCGCATATAGTGCGTCCGCGGATGCAACCCGCCCGGACTACTCGCCCCCGCTTGCGCCGCGCCGGCGCGCTTTCCAGCGCATCACACTGCCCGCCCGGCCTCTCCAGTACCAATCTCCGCCCCGCGATGCTTCAACTAGACATCCGTTTCCAGTATCCGTAAGCCCCCCCCTCCCGTCCCCCCATTCGTCTTCCAGTATCTACCAATATCGACTCTGTTCGCAGGGGGGCGGGGGGGGGGGGGGGGGGGGGGGGGGGGTCTGGCGAGCGTGTAGGCCACGTGGTGTCCGTAGCGCCGACCGTGGCGCCGACGATCTGCCGACCTCCCAGCCGCATCGCGCCATCACGGACGCGCGGGCAAGCAGTCGCAAACTTTTGAATAGCCCATGCACATGGCGTATGTCTGGTGGTGGCGATGTGGGGAGTCCGCGGCCTATTTCGTCAACTGATGGCAGTCAGCGCAGCATCTGCCGGCTCGGCATGTCCATTACCCATTTCCGCACCGCGTTGCTGAAACTAGACATCCTTGCCAGTATTTGTAAGCCCCCCCGCTCTCCCCCTTCGTCTTTCAGTGTCTAGCATGTCTACCAATATGAATTGTGTTTGCGGGTGGGGGGGGGGGGGGGGGGGGGGACTTGTCGGACGGCGCATGTGTGGTCCGTGGTGTTCCGTTGGCGCCTACGACCTGCCGACCTTCTCCCCCGCACCTTGGGATCACGCACGCGCGGACACGCAATCACAAACTTTCGATTAGCCTATACGTATGGGCGTATGTCAAGTGGGCGATGCGATGAGTTGCGGCCTATTGCGGTCAACTGATGGCCCGTCGGCGGGTCATCCTCGGACAGATGACCGCACGCTGTACGACCGTCCCTGCTATCGGAGGGCGTGTTAGGGACTTTCGGGGAGTTTGCTCTCGGAAGGGGCGCGAGCTTTCGGACTTGGTAGTTGCAGCTGCGCGAGCCGGTCATGTTTAGGTGCTTGAGTGGCGGTACGTATAATATTATGCCCCTATCGACATCTTGGTACCCGATGACTACCCTCCAGCATGTGCTGCGGAAGGGGGGTCACATTCATGTATAGGACTGGATATGGCTGAAGCATTGCGGACATTTCGGATGCGATCCACTGTGAACTTCGCGCCAGGCAAGGGGTAACCATAAGATGGGGGCATCCATCGCGGCCCTCAACACTTGGAGTCCAATAATTGTTGCACGACTGTGGAAGCAACTTGTGTTGTATGGGGACTTGCACTTTCTTGCAGTTTGCACGTGCCGCTGGAGTTCCGATGGGTTTCTGGGTTAACTTGCGCATGCAAAGCAAGGCAAGGCCGTGTGCAGGTGGTTTAGTGGTTTAATTGAAAGCGGCAGGCATGCAGGTGGGATATAGACACTAGGGCTGAAGAGGCGGCGCGTGGCGGGCACGTGTCCTTCATGAAGTAGATGATATAGCGGAGATGGGGCCGGATGCCTGAGTTAGTAGTAATTGGTGCGCCGTGCCGTAGCAATTGCTGTTGATGCGGAATTATTTTTGACCAGGATGTGTAAGTTTGATACAAGCTTGCGGCCGATAACTCGCATCAACGGTACCACAGCCGGCGTGGGCAAACTAAGGGAGGGGTAAGGGTGAGGTGACTGTGGTCAAAGGGCCCGCGCCGCCGCCCCCGCCCGTGCTCGTAACAATCCAACCGCCGCGCCTAGTGCACCCGCAAAGAATGCGGTTGAGTATTCCAGCCGGCCGGATGGTTGATATCAACGGTGGGGATATGGTGTGATAATGTACGGCCACGTCTATGAATGCGGGGGCACCGATCGTCGCGGTTTGAGCTCACAGAAAGTGTTGCTTACATGTACTATATATACTACACGGCCCTGCCATGGTTCATTGCATGGCGTGTGGTCGCATGCGGGGTGTCAGGTTATGTTGATCGTTACTAATTTATGTCGGGGTGTATGTTTGGGCGCAAGCGCCGGGAGTCGTATGCGGAGCATTACCGGAAGAACTCGGCGATTTGGAAGGAAGACCGCTTGCGGAATGTGAAGCGCAAGGACGCGATGCCGTGAAGTCCGAGTTCCCGTACCCACCGGGATACGCCCATGCATTGGGTGTTGCGGTCGACCTTCGACACCGCCGCGTACAACTGTTTGACTTTCTCAGGAGGTGCATTCCGGCAAACCCACCTGGATCCCGCGTGGGGCGAACTGCTTTGTCCGAGTGCCTTTGAAGCAGGCACCTACCATTTCGCACAGAGGGCCTGCGCTTTGCTCCCGGGGAGAGGAAGCATGCAGTTGAGGACCTGCACAACAATGTCATGATGGTCTACGACCGGCGACATGGGGGTTGCTGTGATGGACTGCATTCCTATCCCTGCCATGGGCTATAACGGCCTTTCTAGCGCGGCCGACTTCGAGCAAAAGTGGAACATGACAAGGGGAATGAATGTGACACTCAACATGGCGGCCATTCCAAAGCCGTCATTTGCCCCTTCTACCCAACCCCACCCCCTACGTCGGAAATTCAACCCCCGCACCCGCCCGCGCTGCATGCTCCGGTGCCTTAACAATCTCGCCGGCGTTATGCGCCCACGAAAAGGCACTTGAATATTCCCAGCCGCGCGATGCTGTGATATCAACGGTGGGGATCACGCTGTGACACAGTGTACACCACGGAATGAACGCGGGGCAATGATCGGTGCGGTTTGAGCTGAAACTCGCAGCGAGTGTCGCTTTACTTATACTTACACGGCACTGCCATGGTTAGATCTGCAATGGCCAGCACATGGGGCAGCGTCGCCGTGGGCCGGCGAATTATGCTGTGGGGAATATTGTAAATATGCTTTCGGAGCATGGAGTATGGAGCAGCGGCGCGGCAGTGCCAATGTTGTGTTTGGCGAGTGGGCGTCCGTGCCCCTACTAACACGGGTTTGGTTAGTGTCTTCTAGACACGCGTCATGCATGTCATGCGTTGCTAGCGTGTCTGCGTGCATCATTTGTTGTAGGTGGTGCCGCCGTATGCGCACTGCCTGTGCAGTGCAATACCATGGCAGAGGGCTTGTCGCATCGCACCTAGAAATACACGGGGGGGACCGATGAGTGCGGTTTGAGCTCAAAAACTCGCAGCAAATGTCACTTACATATACGCGGCACTGCCATGGTTAGATCTGCAATGGCCAGCACATGGGGCAGCGTCGCCGTGGGCCGGCGAATTATGTTTGTGGGAATACTGCAAATATGCTTTCGAGCATGGAGTATGGAGCAGCGGCGCGGCAGTGCCACTATTGTGTTCGGCGAGTGCGGCGTCCGTGCCCCTACTAACACGGGTTTGGTTAGTGTCTTCTAGACACGTGTCATGCATGTCATGCGTTGCTAGCGTGTCTGCGTGCATCATTTGTTGTAGGTGGTGCCGCCGTATACGCACTGCCGTGCAGTGCAATACCCTGGCAGAGGGCTTGTCGCATCGCGCCTAGAAATACACGCGGGGGACCGATGAGTGCGGTTTGAGCTCAAAAACTCGCAGCAAATGTCGCTCTACATATACTACTACCACTCTCATGGTTATATCTGCAATGGCCAGCACATGGACAGCGGGCGTGTGGCTACCGCTTCGCATGTAAATAAAAGACGCGGGCGGGGCACCGATCGGTGTTTTGAGCTAAAAGACTCAAACTCGCACCAAGTGTTACATACATACACGGCACTGCCATGGTTAGATCTGCAATGGCCAGCACATGGGGCAGCGTCGCCGTGGGCCAAGAATTATGATGTGGGGAATATTGTCAATATGCTTTCGGAGCATGAAGTATGGAGCAGCGGCGCGGCAGTGCCACTATTGTGTTCGGCGAGTGTGGCGTCGTGGCCCTACTAGTACGGTTTGGGTAGTGTCTTCTAGACACGTATTATGCATGTCATGCGTTTGCTAGCGTGTTTGCGTGCATTCATTTGTTGTAGGTGGTGTTGTAGTGGTCCGCCGTATACGATACGCACCGCCGGTGCAGTGCAATACCCTGGCAGCGGGCTTTGTCGCATCGCGCCTAGAAATACACGC